>OU015501.1:99726486-99851486 GCA_907164885.2 Dolomedes plantarius
ATTATAACTTTTACCTCTTTTAGTTCTCTTTGATGTCTTAGTATCTTCGATTAGTTGAGGGTAAATAGGATGAACTGACACATTAGTAAAATTAAATTTAACTATATTTTTCTGTTTATAAATTTGATTAAGGCCATATGGAAAGATAGTTTTATACTTTTGCATATACATATTTTCATAATAAAACCTTTCACAGGGTGATTTAATTATATCAACAATGGAGATAACAATATTTTCAAAATTATGTTTTTTGAAATGATCAAATTTAATGTTTAGTGGTTGACTATTTAGTGTGTTATATTTTTTTATATTAGAATGGTGTAAATTTATTCTAATATGTAGTGGATTAGAAGTTTGTCCTATATATTCCATATGACAACAACTACAGGTGATTTTGTATATGCAATTATACGTTTTACAGAATTTTTGTTTTTGTGAATTTACTTGAATTTGTGAATTGTGTGCAAGTTTTACAAAGCTTATTAGAGCATTTATCAAAAACCAATGTCTTTTGCCTGACTTGATAATATGGAGAGGGCACAGAGAAAGAAGATGAATATGATAGGTAACTGTTTGACGATCCATTGATACCCCAATAAGTATCAATGTACCGAGCATTGACATCATTAGTATGCAATGCCAATTTGCCAGTCGTTAAAATTGGTTTACTATAACTCATGATATATATATATATATATATATATATATATATATATATATATATATATATATAACAGTTCCGTGACTGACTGACTGACAGATAGCGCACAGACAAAACCGCTGGACCTAAAGGGTTGAAATTTTACATGGCGATCCTTCTTATAGTGTAGGGGTGCACTAAGAAAGATTTTTGAAAAATTCTTCTGAATTTTTTTTAAATTAAATTTTTAAGCCTTTTTTGTAACATTCTTTAAAGTTTGCATTTAAAATAATAATCCGAGGGTTATATAATTTATATCACGAGAAAGATCATAAAAATTCCTTTAAAATGAAATCTTTCTGATTTTTGGGAATTTTTAAAGATTAATTTTTAGAATCTAATTTATTGAATGCTGATCACGTGATTTCTTTTATGTATTTATTTATTTATTTATTTATTTATTTGGAATTAATTGCATACATTGACTGTTGTATTTAATTTGAATGTACTCCGTAACGAAGTGCGGGTTTTCAGCTAGTAAAATATAATGATGAAATGCATCAAATAACGTCTTGAGTGAGCTTTGACTTCGTTACATGCAGGTTCTATTATTTATATACATATGTGAGTGTCTAGTGTTTATGTCATAAAATGCGAGATATAACTTTTAAAGTGAAGGAAAAAATTTTAAAAATAAGAATGTTTTGGTGTGTTATCGGCCAAACGGGATACTGATTTGTTTGAGAAACTGGTTCCAATTCCGGAAAAATACTGGATGCCAGTCAAGGCAGCTGGTTCACAATTGGAGTTTAATTCCTGTGCCGGTGCTGAGTTTTTACTGGGCTGTTTGCTTTTTATGCCCATGCGAGAAACTTGAGCGCAAGCTTCGATGGATAGGTGGAGACTGTTCTTATTGCTCTCAGGCAGTTGCTAAATTTTCTGCTCAAAAGTTGCTAAATTTTCTATTGAAAGATTCCAGACACTGTTAGACTGACCGCACTTCTCAATTTATTAGTTCTACTACATCCAAATATAACTAAAAAAATCCATCAGAGCTAGATAATTATAGGAAGAATGTAGACAAAAAACAAACAGGAAAAAAAGCACTCAGGGCTCCACGCACCAGAGGGAAGATTCTGTAGTAGTGCCAGAACTAAACTAGAAATCGAGGTAATTGACTGGTCTCGTCATCAGGGAGCCTAACCAAATCAGTTACCTCAAGGGGAACTTTCTGAATAGGATACAGGTCCAAAAGACATCCCAAGGCCCCGAGATCCCCATTGAAACAGATAATGAAAAGAAAATGAAAAGACATGGACAACTTGCATTAAGGGCTCAACGCACCATATCTGCAAGTACACATTCAATCCTAATGAAAAGACACTCACGGAATTAAGGTATGTGTGCACCTTTGCATTAGTCTTTGCAGTAGGATTGCATGTGTACTTGCATATATGGTGCGTTGAGCCCTGATTGCAAGTTGTCCGTGTCTTTTCATTTTCTTTTGACTATCTGTTTCAATGGAGATCTCGGGGCCTTGGGATGTCTTTTGGTTATACCTGCATCTTATTCAGAAAGTTCCCCTTGAGGTAACTGATTTGGTTATGCTCCCTGATGACGAGACCAGTCGATTACCTCGATTTCTGGTTTAGTTCTGGCACTACTACATAATCTTGCATTTGGTGCGTGGAGCCCTGAGTGCTTGTTTTCTGTTTGTTTTTTGTCTACATTCTTCCTATAATTATCTATCTCTGTTGGATTTTTTTAGTTATATTTGTCTATTTTCAATATAAGAAGTTGCTGCAACTGGACAATCTTTTATTGAAATGTTATAAGTTTTCAACTCTAGGGTAGGTTTTAAGTTAATTTGTTTGGCAGTCTATGCCCGCTTTTTAATTATTTTGTTTGGTGTTGAATTGCTTTTATTATTATACTTATTCTACATCCACTAATACATATGAGATCCTCCAGTGACAATAACTAATCTCCGTCTTAAAATTAAAAAATAAATATTAAGTACTCCCATGGATCAAGGGAGACTGGCATACCTACAGTAAAGAGCAAGCAGATTCCCTAACTAAAAAAAGGTACAAAATTGCTGCGAGAACCACGCCTTGAAGCTTATTTTTGATTGCAAAAATGTGTTTAAAACATTCCACAACTAACCGTATGCCAGCGTAACCTCTCAAGTAGGACATCTGCAAAATTCTAGAAAAGTGAATATTTACTGAACGTGCCTTACGAGCCACACGAAAGAGAAGCTTTCAACTTCACCACGGAAGATGTCTGTATGTCTGCTTAGGATCTCACTTATACCACATAACAATCAATATATATATATATATATATATATATATATATATATATATATATATATATATATATAATATATATATATATATATATATATATATATATATATATATATATATATATATATATATATATATAAGTAACTTTTCTGTGAAAATAATTTCTTTTTTAAAATAATATAAAGGATTCCAGTTTCTAATTAGCTTTTATTCAAAGTTACCTAATTACTTGCATCATATTTTTTTGCATATTATATAAAGATTTAATATATGGAAGAATATTTTGATCCCGCTTTTACTTCGTTAGAATTGGTTCTTTCTATTTATATGTTCTTTATTTATACATGAGTTTGTGTGCTTTGTTTGCATTCCAAGACACATAATGTAACCATTAAAAATATAGGCAATTTTTTTTGAAAATTTGAGGATTTTATTTTTCTTGGAAAATGGTAGCAAGAGTTTCTGGCATGCATTTGTATCTGCTTTGATTCTGCGCAGGATACTAATTTCATTGAGAGGTTGGGTTAAACAGAACAACGTAAAATATTTTTTTTAAACAAAACCATCACTAATTGATGAATTTTTAGATTTTAGTGGCAAATTTCAAGTATATCTAAGAATATAAGTATTTTATAATGTTTTTTTCTTATTTACGTTTTGTCTACGTGTATAAGTCAGTATCGTAATCCAGGACTCATTTCATGCTAGCGAAACTGCATTCCCTTAGGCATACATATCATAACTTATTTGTTCAACAAACAGAATAATTATTTTAGTAAATATTTTTCTTTTATTTAATTTAAATAATAAATATACATAATTCCATGCGGAACGTACTTTTAATCATTTAGGAAATATGTATTATGCCAATTTAATTCAGATAAAATTGAAATTGAGGCAAAAAGCTAAAAACAAATCTGTTTACATGAGTAATTTTGCTTTCTCTTTCTATGAAAAAAAATGTCAAATGTTTTGATATAAAATAAATATTAAGCGGAAATTCAATTTTACTTTTTTTGAGCGATGATAATGAAGAAAATGATGAAAAAAATTAAAATTCCTTTGTTTCCTTCATTTTTTATTTTGTTTTGCGCAAAAGCGTGATGTCGTGAGTTACAGCACACAAAAATAATTATTATGTCAAGAGAAGAGGAGAAAATTTATTTAATAATGCATAAACGAACAAAATTGCTTTTTAGCTAAACAAATTGGTAAATATGAGCAATATATGAGGCTAATATATTTTATGAACTTAAATGCACACACTCCCAACGGATTAACCTTTTGCCTTTTTCCTTATTTTATTAATTATATTTTTTAAATTTTATCCTTAACACCATAACTATCTATCCATTAAAATAATGATTTTTAAGTTTCTGTACAAACACGCAGGAGTTGGGAATATTTTTTGACATTTTAAAATTGCCTTTATTGACGGCGATGCGTTAGGCAGCTTAAAAAATATTAACACAGGCAGGTTTGAAGAAATTTAACCCATTATTCTTCCTCTGATGTAAAATGGGCCACTGGGCCAAAATCACGAGATGAAGGACTTATGTGAGACTCACATTTATTCCTGAAACCTTTGTACATCGATATCTTTTGTCTACTGTCTCAGCAGCGATTCGTGAGTGCTTTCACTTTCATAGTACTCTAGTGCATCGCATTTCTCAATTAGGTTACCAAAACGATATTTATCACCTAAAGAGTTGTTTATTTTATTTTATGTGAAGGCTTTGTGTCTATTTTGTATTTTCAATGTACATCGTAATAAATTCTGCCAATTCATCACAATTTAGAGAACTCTGTGCAGTCAGTTTATTCGAAGAGTACTCTCTCTATCTCCGTATCTATCTATGTGTGTATATATATATATATATATATATATATATATATATATATATATATATATATATATATATATATATATATATAAGGAATCTATCCGGTCGATCCCTTTCTATGATATACGAAACAGCAAAACGGGCATTTACGGCTTTCGGTGACTTCTTGGGTTAAATTTTGCATTCAGGCTCGAGCAGCATGAAATGCAATCAAATAATCCAATTGATGGGAAATATAAATATCTTAACTGTACCCGTTATGGTTATTTATTTGTCTAATATAGTACAGGGAGGTTATAATTACAGTTCCACTTTGAAATGGTCATAAAAGGAAAACTACTGGACCAAATGTTATCAAACTTTGTAATAGTTTAAAGGAGGTCATGGGAATTTCTTTTCCACCCAAAAAAAGTTCAAAAACTCACCACCAGGAGGGAAATGGCGCTGTATGTAATATTGTTAAACGCAATAAGGGTCGGAATCTAACTTAGCCTTTTGTTACACGGGTTTAACATTTTATACACCCTTAAGAAACATTGACCTAAGCAAAATTACCATTTAAAGTGTGCGCATTCCGGCAATTGTTTTCTTAAAGATCGCTAATTTGGGAATTTTGAAGCCTGAATATGGCTCTAAGACATGAAGATATCGGTTTGAAACGTTTTTAATCGTTTCTGAAACGAAACTGCTTGTGGGGTTATGCAAAACCACAATGGCTTGTAATTGGCATACGGCAGGAAGAAGCAAATGATTTATGCAGATGCGCTTTACACGTCATTTGACTTTCCAGATAAAAGTGACCCTGTTTGTCACAGTTCTCATTGTTCCGAATCGACAATGTCTCTAACCATGCAAGACCGTGCTTTTCTCGTTAAATTTTATTATGAACGCGATAGCAATGAACGGCGTGCTTTGCAAAGGTATCGTTCAGTAAGAGGAATACGCCGAGGGCCAATGACACAGCAGGGTTTGAGGAAAATGATGGCAAACTTTAAAGCCATGGGTTTGTTATCTGTTGCACCTGAGAGGGGAAGGAAACCTGCTTCTGTGGAAACCGAGGAGGTTGTTGCATTAGCAATGGAGGAAGCAACAATGGAAAGCACACGCGGTACGTGCAGCGTACGTGCTGTCGCGCGTCAAATGTACGTACGATGGAGTACGGTGTACAAAATTGTCCGGAAAGTGCTGCAGTTCTACCCATACAAAATCAAACATGTTCAAGAACTTAAACGTAACGATCCTGCTGCAAGAGAATCTTTCGCTTTGGAATTCTTTGCACGGAGGGAAATGGACGAACATTGGCCATGGAACATTTTGTGGACAGATGAGGCCCATTTTTACCTAAATGGCGATGTCAACACCCATAACTGCAGGATTTGGGCCGTGTTACCTACCCAGTTCCATTGCATTCTCCTAAAGTCACCGTTTGGTGTGGTATGACAGCTAGTTTCATAATTGGACCATTTTTCTTTGAAGAGCAGTCGACAGTTGGACCTGTTACATGCACTGTGACTGCAGCTCTCTTAGAGTTAATGTTAAGATGTTTCGTGGTACCTCAACTCCAGCAACGTGGCATTTTAGACACCATGATTTTTATGCAGGACGGGGCCCCAACGCACATTGGTACATGTGTCACACTGTTACTTAATCAATATTTCACGAATGAATGGATTATAGGCCGAAACTTGACCCCAAAATGGCCACCCCGGTCACCAGACCACAACCCCTGTGACTTCTCGCATGGGGTTATCTCAAAAGCACTGTTTATGGTGACAATCTAAAGAATTTGGCGGAATTGAAAGATGCGATACACCGACATGTCAGTAAAATTCCTCCTGATATGCTAAGAGCTACTGTTGGGAATGCAGTAATGCGATTTAACTTGCTTTCGGAAAATGGTTCACGCCAAATTGAACATGCTTTGTAACACGTTTCAGAAACGATTAAACACATTTCAAACCGATGTCTTCATGTCATATTTCGTTTAACAATATTGCATACAGCGCCATTTCCCCCCTAGTGGTGAGTTTTGAACTTTTTTTCGTGAAAATGAAATTCCCATGACCTTCTTTAAACTATTACCAAGTTTGATAACGTTTGGTCCAGTAAGTTTTCCTTTTATGACTATTTCAAAGTGGAAATTTAATTATAACCCCACCCTGTATATAAACATAAAAGCCTGGACGATATTTACATATTTTCAAAGAACAGAGAGAATGGATAGTGACGTCCGTTCACTCCATATCCAATCTCTAAGAGCCAATTCGATACTCACACCAGCACAATGATATTTAGTATCGTTTATTCACGATATTATCTGTGGTGTAATCTATCCCGCGACAACTAGAGGACAAACCGAAGAAACGCGTAAGTAGACATATAACGGAAAACAAAATATTACAAGCAGAGAAGCAATGGAATATAATTGATAACTAGTGGTGCGTTATTATTACACACACACACACACACACACACACACATACATATATATATATATATATATATACACTGAAAAGACCTTGTATATATATATACACGGAAAAAGACCTTGAAAGAACGGGACCGTCGACGACTGACGAGAATCATTAAACGGGATAGACGGGCAACACTTCGTCAAATTGCTGCGGATTTCAATGCTGTGGCATCAGCTTGCGAAGTGTCAGCTTGCGAACTCTTCAATGGACCGTCATTGATATGGGCTTTCGGAGCCGCAGGCACACTCGTGTACCTTTGTTGACTGCACGGCACAAAGCTTACGCCCGCCAACACCTCGATTGGACTGTTGATGACTGGACTACACGTTGCCTGGTCTGACGAGTCTCATTTCCAATTGTAACCGGCGGATGGATGTGTACGGGTATAGAGACAACCTCATGAATCCATGGACTGTACATGTCAACAGGGTACTTTTCAAGCTGGTGGAGCGTCTGTGATGGTATGGGACGTGTGCAGTTGACATGATATAGGACTCCTGATGTGTCTAGTGACGACTCGGACAGGTGACGGGTACGTAAGCATCCTGTCCGATCGTTTCACCCATTCATGTCCATTGTGCATTCCAACGGACTTGGACAATTCCAGCAGGACAATGTGACACCCCACACGTCGAGAGTTGCTACCGAGGGACTCCTGGATCACTCTTCTGACTTCAGATACTTCCATTGGCCACCTAAATCCCCAGACAGGAACATTATTGAGTATATCTGGGATGCCTTGCAACGTGCTGTTCAGAATAGATCTCCATCCCCTCGCACTCCTATGGATTTGTGGACTGCGCTGCAGGATTGATGGTGTGAATTGCCTCCAGGATACCTTCAGATATTTTTCGAGTCCAAACCACCTCGTGTTGCAGCACTTCTGCGTTCTCGTGGGGGACTTACACGATATTTGGCAGGTGTACGTGTTTTTCTGGATCTTCAGTGCATATGTGTGTGTGTGTGTGCTACAGATCACGAAGTCAGAAATACAGCGGTCTAGAGAAGGATACTTGAAATGGCATAATCACCATCTTAAAGAATTTCTTCCATTATGGAAAATGCACCTTTCTTTAAAATTTTCATGTAGTTGTTGGGTAATATTAACGTTGCTTACAAAAAAATCACAAGTAAATTTCGAATATGTTCTTCATTTTGTAATATTTTTTCACCGTTCAGAAAGAAAGGAGAGCTAATTTAAGTTGCACCAACTATATTTCCATTCATATTGATTCGGAAACCGGGGGACTTAGCTAAAGTTGCACATTTATCCTGAATATCCCCTTACTTTAAATTTTTAAGCAATTTTTATTTAATTAATGGTTGGTAGTTGAATTTTATTTGTAAAAATTTTGTTTATGTAGTTGAAAATAAAATCGAAGATTCGAGTTCTGTGCATTATTTTAGAATCTCTAATTAAAAAAGGGGTCAGATTTAGAATATCAGCAGTAATTAATTTATTTTGTACTTTCGTATGTTGTTAAGGGATTACTAACCCTTTCATACGTTTACCGTCATTTTGATCCAAAATATTAGGAATTCTAAAGCGATTTAATAATGATAACTAAAAGATTGAATAATGATAACTGGCATAGCTTTTTCTCATGGAATATAACAATCAACTAACTTTGGGTTAAAAAGTTAATAACAAAAGTTAATAACAAAAATGTACATTTAAAATTATAAAAAATATATATAAAAAAATGTAAAATAAGATGATCTTACCAATGTATTTTTACGATTCATCGAATTAGAAAAAATTTTAAACAAAATTCTTTTGTAATAGTTTGTTAGACAATAGTAATAATTAACGGCTCAATTGTCATTGCATAGAAAAATCTCTCATGATTGCTCGAAATTTGTCTATCTGCACATAATGCGCCTCTGTATTCTTGTAATTATACATAATGTCCATTTTATTCACACTGCAAAAATTCAGTTCACAAGATTAGAACCAATATTAAAGTTGAAAATGAAATTATATATGTTATCAAACACATAGAAAACGACATTTCATTTTGCAAACCATTTTAAGTTGGAAAGTAAATAACAATATAAAAAACTACTACTACGCTATTTTTGCGAGAGTTAAATACAAGATTTAAATTAATCTTCCTCTTTAAAACAAGTAGATTAATCTGACTGACCACACTGCTCAAGAATTTTCCCGCGCTCGAACTGTAGACAAATATTTTGGATAAACACGTTGTTATCTTGTTAATGAATAGCACTTTATTTGAAAAAAAATTGACATTCCGTACATTTCTGATTTTAATAATTTATCTGCTCATAATAACTACTCATAATAAGTCAATATTTTTGTCTTAAATACTTTGTGTGAAATGGATTTTTTTCCCAAGAAGGAATTTAGAGAAGCTACTTTTTGTAGATCCTCTTAAAGTACCTAGCCTCAATGATTATTGATTCTACCAAATAGTCACATTAATATCTAGTCTTTAACTGGATTTTATATTATATATTTATACTTAGGGTATGCCTTTTAGCTAATTCAAATCTTCAATGGAATTTTTTTAAGTTTTGCAGTCTGTTGTATGTTATGAAATATTTTTTTCCCTTTATTTATGGTGGCATCAAATTTTAAACTTTGATTTTTTATATAACAGCAACTGAAAAGATTTTTTAAAGAAATTACCGTATGAGGTAACAACCTTGATGCAGTAAAAAAATGCTCGAAAGTGCTGTGATCTTTTAAGATAGAAAATGTTACTTTCTGATACTCTGTTTTTATCTACACTATAAAATCTTAAACGCGAAAAAAGTTAGTTAAAATAAATTTTTTCATTTGAAATTTTCTGCTTTATGCCACCACATCCCACAAAAAAACTAAGAATTTTTTCAGTACTTTGAAAAACCAAAAAATAAATAATCATTACGTTTGTGCCTAAACTTAAAATGAAGATAAATACTTTAATCATTATATATTTATAAGGGGTTTGCCGACAAATTTTACTCTTTAGCTAATGTTCATTTGGCAGTGAAAAAATTTCTTTTAAAACTTTTAGGATATCTCCGTTTTATACAATATGATAGTTCTTTTTAAACATTAATTTGTAAGATAATTATGAGAAAAGTGTCTAGTAAAGCTACTTTATTGCAAATGGGCAAATAAATATAGAATATCAATAGGTTCTATGTTGTCTATCCTACACTGAGAAATGTAGGATAGACAATATAGAACCAAGGAGGAACTGATAGTGCTCCATTCACTGCAGCACCTAGATGCTCTCGTCGTTTGTCCTTCTTCAGTTACTGTAAACAAACGTTTAAAACATAAATACAGTGGAACCTCGATATATCGAACCTTAAGGGAAACGAGAAAACTTCGAATTATCGAGGATTTTGATAGACCGAGATTTGATTTGTAGTGTTAGGCAGGTTCAAGGGGAATGGAAAAACTTCGATTTATCAAGGAATTCAATTATATCGAGGTTCTACTGTATTATACAAGTTTCAGTAAAGAACGCAATATCCAATATTATTAATTCAAACAGAATTTTTTTACCATTACCAAAACATCAGTGTTTGGGAAATTCGGTTGTCACATTTATTCCAGAACGTAATTTGTCTAATTAAATTGAAGAATCATCATTGCCTTTAGCCTAATTCGTTTATCACGAGACGTGAATCGTCTTTTAAAATCGAAATACCCTAATTGTAATTTGAGTGCTTTATTTGGTTGGGGATTTAGTAACTCTTGGGAGACATACTTATTAATTTGTCCCCCACTCTGTTTCCAGGCAACATGGCTTTTGGCCTCCTAATTTGAAAGTCACTCATAGGTGCCTCTTGAAAATTATCCCGTAAGATCCATTATGCCGTAGTTTACTCGTTGACACTGTAATAAACAACTATAGTACTTTTCCAAGGATAAGTCGTTCTATTCTTGCTTCTTGATTCTCACATGCTCTAACGAACTCATCATCGGGAAGTTTTGGATTAGATAATAGTTGCCAGAGGGGAAAATAATATTAAGTTAATGTTAATGTGAAGGATGTGGTGTGTTAGAAGAACTTTTAAAAAATTAAATATCTGATATTATGCTAGAAATCGAAATGTATGATCGAAATATGCTATTATTTCTTCCTTGAAATGCTAAACACTCTAAACTGATACATGGATGGTATTTCTGATAACCCATCTTTGAGATTATCTCGATGACCATTATTACGTCTTCTACGTCTTCACCATCATGGTAATGTTTTTTAATCGCTATTTTCCTTTTAGGGTAAAGACTCGCGCCCTTTGAGATGCATAAAGAATTAAGTGAATGTTTCATGACACAAAAACGTCTAAAAGATTATCTCGATGACCATTATTACGTCTTCTACGTCTTCACCATCATGGTAATGTTTTTTTAATCGCTATTTTCATTTTAGGAGAAAGACTCGTGCACTTTGAGATACATAAAGAATTAAGTGAATGTTGGATGACATAAAAATGTTTTTGATGAAACATTTACGTACTAAGGTAGCATTATTAAATGGGACAACAGGGACCAGATCCCCGATTGATAACCTCCTTGTCAACCCTTATTTTAATTAATGTCATTCAGAAACATTCCATTACACCTGAGTTGAACTTTATGGTAACAGTTTCTTCACCCGGAAGGAAATTGCATTAAATGTCGCTCTTTGAATTAAAACAAGTTTTCAACTCTTTTTACTTGTTGACTTTCTGGAAATGCTTTGTTTTGTTTTGTTTTTCGGCTAGTCAGGTGGGTTCCATCCATTATGCACTCTTGCTTTCCTGGTCGTGCTCAAATGCATCATTTTGGACATCACTTGAGAATAATGATTATAAAAATAATTTAACCTCTATTTTCCGCCTTCTTTTGCCTTGATCTTTTTCAACTTGAGTGAAGTAAATTGGGTACAGACCTGTTCATTCTTAGAACTTGGCGTCGAACGGCCACGTATTGTGCCCTTTGACATGTCGAACTCTTCAGCAAGGACTGTAAGAGCCTCAAATGAATCTATAGCTAATGTTCTGATGTCTTCAACAGTGGTTGCTGTCTATGGGTAGGCTTAACTAGATCGTCATTTTTTTCAACGTGGCAGGAACTTCTGTCCTTAGGACATTGATTCATCCATACTTAGGTGGAATTTGTTGGGAACTTTATTATGGAAGCCCCATGTAGGGGAGCGAATACTGCTTCCTATGACGAGGCAGCACATGATTGTCAAGGTCTTAGTCGGGAGTTTTATCAAAGCCCACTGTGCTGAAGCTCAAGACGCTAACCGCTATTGATGCAAGCGACAGATCGTCCTATATAGCTTCCTTTTAATCCTTAATTTATCCATTCCGCAGGAAATTTTCCTTGTGCAATGGATCATTATCACCGTAAACTCGACGCTTTTTTTATAGACTAGTTTGAAACAAAACTTATTGTTTGTACTCTGATCCATGATGAAATGTAAATTAGGGTTTCCACTTCTATCTGCATATTTCAGAAAATGTATTAGTCTATATTTTAACAAACACTAACATGGGAAAGGAGTATAGTATGCTAAAATTCAATCATTCAGATTTTAAATGGTGCTGTTATTTTCCTCTCTCAGCTCGCTTTCGTCTCAGACTGTAAATTTGTGTTGACATTGTTGCTAATCTTGGGCTTTAATGTGATTTTTTATTGCATAATCATACGCAGATAGGAATACTTCTACAGTTAATTTCTCATTTTTCAAGAAGTCCAATTTAATGCAAAAAATAGAATGATTTTTATGTGATTTAACTATTGAAATCAAGTAAGTATTTGAAAAGTAGAGAAAACTTTCGCCAAACTCGCTTACTAATATATCATTATTACAATTAAATTATAGCTATATCTTCGGCTGAGGAACATGAACAGTATCTGATTACAATCCCAGTTTAATACTGTAAATTAAATATTTAAAGACTATTAAATAACAAAGAGTTATTCATAAGGCTGTCTGTGAGGCTCACTGATCTCTGAATCATTAACATAACATTCTTTCATATTGATACTGTAGACATTAGGATGCTTACCACTTCAAAGAATGTTTTTTCATACTACATATATAGAAATAGTTCTATTTATTCAACATATTTTATTTTCAGAGCAGTAGCAAAGCTTTTATCATTATTATTAATGGTTTATGCAGTTTTCTCCGTGCTTTTTAGCCCAGTAAACTTTTTTTCTCGTACTTCAACATGCTATTTGGCAGCCCTGAGCAAACGAGGTTTAATTTTTGCTTCGGTTTTAAATATTCTGTAAACAAAATATTCGTTATATTAAACAGACAAAACTTTAAATACTCATTTTCCTTCCACGATGGGATGTTAAATTAATTTGTTTATATATAAACAAATATTGTGAAGAAAAAACAGCCGTGTTGCCTCGCTTTACTTCCAATTTTCTGTGGTTTAAAACGTTTGTTTTTCAACGTAAATAATGTTTCCAATTGTCATCTAATACAATCGATGCAAACAAATATTGTGAAGAAAAAATAGTTGTGTTGCGTCGCTTTACTTCCAATTTTCAGTGGTTTAAAATGTTCGTTTTTAAACGTAAATAATGCTTCCAATTGTCATCTAATATAGTCGATGAGGTGTATAAAAGAATCCTTCTAGACGTTTCCGAAAAAAATATTTTAAAATATTATTTATTGATATTTTTACCAAATATGTAAAACACCTTTTCGAGATAAGTTTGGAGTTATTCATTTTTATATGCAACATAAAGTTTTAATCTTTCGCCCAAGAGATGGGGGTAAAAATAATTTAATTTCTCTTTCTCAAATTTTTACCTTTTGCAAATAAACTCTTAACTGTCGTAAATTTCGTATCAAAAATGAAGAATTCTTCGTAATAATCTTTAGTGGGCAATAAGATATGTCGGATTATTTAAAATATCCCTATAATGTTAAAGAAAGGTTTTGCATTGTAGAACCCTTAACTTTTTGTGATTTTAACCTCTATTTTCCGCCTTCTTTTGCCTTGATCTTTTTCAACTTGAGTGAAGTAAATTGAGTACAGATCTATTCATTTTTAGAACTGGGCATCTAACGGCCACACATTGTGCCCTTTGGCATGTCAAACTCTTGAGAATTAGGGGTACTCTTAGAATTAGCGGTAAATGCTTTGCATATAATTTTTAGAGCAATAAAAGTGCTGTTTACTCAACACATAATGATTTCTTCTTGTTTAACTTTTGGCAGATGATTTTTTATATTTTTTTAACAGTTTGTTGATTTTAAAATCAAGAATGTTGTTTTAAAAGGATTCATTTACTATAATTGCTCTTGACACATCAGTGAGAAATATATAAAATAAGAAAACTGACTAACTCAAAACATAGTATTTAGACTCTGTTAATTATACATCAAATTCAAAACTAGCGATTTAATCCTATTTTGATATACATTTTAAATATATTAGAAAACTGCTGTCTTTTGAACCATAGGGATACTTCTACAGTGAAATATGCTTAAACTTGCAAAATCCGAATATTTCAAAGCAAAATCCTGTATACTATAAGTCAGTCACATTCTTCGTTTTATATTCATTTAATGAGAACTATAAATAAATATCAACATCCTTTTAAAGCTGCAACGTTGATATTTTATGCAACTGATTTATATACCAATGAAATCTATTTTTCTTACTAGATAGGGGAAATTTCCTTTTTAGTGATTTTTATGCAAATTTACCTTTCCCTACATTATTTTTTACTATTATGTTTTCCAGTTTATGCTGCTTAAGAAAAACGTTTTGTTACAAGGGTGATATTTTATGCAACTGATTTATATACCAATGAAATCCCTTTTCCTTACTAGATAGGTGAAACTGCTCTCTTCATTGATTATTATATAAAATTACCTTTTCCTACACTATTTTTCATTATTATATTTTCAAAATTATGCTGCTTTAAAATTTTCTTTTGCTATCGTTGATTTAAACGAATAACTTTTTAAATCAGTTCATAAAATAATACTATTTCATTACGCAAACCAAGAAGCACAAAATTTCGTTTTATCTATTGCATGCACGTGCTAAAGTAACAAAATAATTTGTAGTCAGAAAAAAAGTGTTGTTTAAAAATAATCTTACTATTAACAGCTGAAGGTAAACAAATGTTAGTTTGTCAGTCAGCAGACACAGGGACGGGTTAATCTCGCGAACCGAGCATAGCAGGATATCGCGACGGGTACCGATATACGCGGACGGCCGAGACGCGTGCACTGATGCTATCCTCAACTTTCAAAAATTTAAACTTTTTTAATTATTCATTTAAAACCGCCGAACTCAATGGAAGAGCAGAGCTGAAACAGCTGACATTCCGGGTGAGCCAGCTCCTTTCCGTTTCGAAAATTTCCACTATTTTCATGCATGCAAAATTCAACTTTTCCGTCCTCCGTCCTCCAATCGATAATTTTTTTATTTCCATGTGTTTTGCAACTCTTCATCTTTAAGGATATACACATTTTTATAAATTTAAAAATATTTTTCACTGCTTTTTCCCAAAAGCAGTTTTCCGAATTTCACGAAATCGACAATTTTGATGGACAAATATTTCGGTTTTCTGCACCTATTAATGTCATTTTTACGATTTATCGGCATTTGCTAGATGTTCAGCTTCCAAAATATTCCAAATACATTCAATAAAAAAAAGTTTTCATTCTAAAAGAGAGCACTTTCAAAACTCACTTTTAACTGAATGCCGAGTTCGTAATTTTTGGACTTATTATTTTACTCACTAATAATTCCAGCAAGTTCGTGAAATTTGTTTCTAATTAATGAGCAACTGATAGGATTCTTCCACCACCAATTTTAAATTCGTCAGAACTGTCTTTCTATTTTTTTAAGCATTTTCCCACCCGAGATTAATATTTGCATTCGGCCTTACGGCGATATACCTCCCATCTTGCTGAACTCCATGTTCTGTCGTGGCGTAGTCCTATCGCGCTGACCTGGTAATCCCGCCGTTTTGGGTTCGGTACTACGTGGTGCCGCATTCTCCAATTTTCCCTATCTTGGTGTTATTTGTTTTCCCCCCCCGCGGAACTCTGCAGTCATCTTATTACGAATTGTTTGACCCTGCACGGGGCCTTTTTTTTTCTTTTATTATGCAAACTTTCCATCTTGTTTGCTGAGGGTCATTTTTTCCTTAACTTTATTATTAATATCAACTTATTTTCTTTAAATTTTTTAATTCTTCATTTTAATCTTAATTTATTTAATCTTAATATAACTCTAATTTTTAAATTTATCTTATCCTTCTACTTTTTGAAGGTTTTAAACTCAATTTTTATATTAATGTACTGGTAACTGGTAACATTATTTAACTGGTAAAATTATTAGTTGAGAACGAGTCATTTAATATTTGAAATCCAGAAATAATTTTAAAGTACCAGAAATAATTTTAGTTTTAGGAAATGAGAAGTTAAAACCTTTAGAATTTTTTCTAATTGAATGAATTTCTTTTTTGTCTAAAAAGCAAAATTTGAAAACGGAAATTTGAAAGAATTTTTTGAAAAGCCAAAAACCGTAATTTGAGAAAGAAAATTTTAAATTATTATTTCGTTTTTTAAAAATTCTAATATATTTTTAAAAGTGATTAAACGGTTTTTAATCTTTAAGAAATGAAACTATTTCATTTTAAATCGAAAAAGCAACACATCGGGTTGCCACTCAGCTAGTATGTTAATAAAATTGATTAGTCCCCAAAAATATTTTAGGGATTTAGTAACATGAACCAAAAATTACCATTTACTATCATTGTTGTTATTAAATACACAACATTTCATTCAGTTTATAAAATAAAGTTTCATGTCACAATCGAAAAAAGTACAGATTTTTAACATAGGATTACGTTTCTTCATAACGGTCCTCCAGAAAACAAAATTTCAGATGCCCTGCATCGCGAGTTATAATTTTGGCAGCGCACCAAACCCAGTCTGTATCGTTTTTTTCAAGCAGTAAACAGTTGAACAGAAGAATACCAAAATGCGTCAAAATTTTGGCATATATTTATGTATATATATGCATATACATACGTACATATATATAGATACATATATACATAACACATACATACATATATACATACAAAAGAGGTAAGCAACGATAAGTAATCCTACGTTAATAACCCGCGATGGTTTCGTTAGAAGAGACTACCTGAAATTTTTTGTTTATTCTGTCATACAATTTGCAAAAGAAAAAATATTTTGCCATTAAAAAAAGTATTGTCTGAAAGAGAGCAATTGTAAACAATATTATTTCATCCCACAGAAATATTATTAAGTCTTTTAGTAATATGAAGTGAACGTTTTGGGAAATTAACTAAAAATGCGATAAGAAACATATTAAACATATCTGATTGTGGAATTTACAACTTATTTCTTCAGCATACGAATACATTTTACTGTACAATACTTTTTTTCGCTTTTCGTCGACACCTCGCAGATGCAGAGCAAGGCAACATAAAACTGATATCAGTCTGAAAAATTATCTTTGTATTAATATAATGAGGCTTTTATCTCATAGTTGGATATTAAATGCCGAATAGTTCGTGAAACATCCAGTCTTAATGTAATTTTTTTCGGGGATGGGGGGAATAGGCAGTTACATTTCATTATAGTTCCGAAAATATCTGTCATATGCAGAGAAGGAATAAGATTAAATTACGTTTAACTTCAACTTGATGACGTACATTATCATAATGATCTCCTCGCAGTAATATTCGAACATTAAGACATTCGAAGGAAAAGATAGCGACTCCCCGAAATACGATGGCAGAAGATGGGCTTTTTTGGATCACTTGAAGTTTGCTCAGTTTTTTATTTTTTTTTTATTTTATTGCAATATGCATTTCCTGTAGCTTAAAATTTCCTAGATACATGTAAGTAGAAATTCCTGCTTGTTTTTTGTTTCTCATTTAGGAGCGTTTTTGGAATAAGAACCTTGCTTTTGTAAAGGTATTAGATTAAAGAAAGAAAGAAAAAAAAAGTCATCACTTTGCTTGAGCAGATGTTAATAATTAAAAATCCATGAGTTTCTCTTCATGACGAAAATCTTTTAAAATTCTTCTCAAAATATTTCAAGGCTTATGAGCGTGAGGAAAATATTAGTCTTTTTCGTATTACCCTGAAATTCAAAATTGTATCTTTATGAACTGGGCAACTGCCCTATTGCGATAAAAGTAAACATGAGGTTTTGTCTTAAAATACACGATTATATTCAAAGTATAGGGGTGAATGCATGAGACACGTGGGCAAAATTCATTTACAGAATGAATTTTGCCCACAGAATGAATTTACAGAATGAATGCGCATTTACAGATTCTGCTAGTGTATAGCTTTCCCACAAACCTTTCTTTCGGCGAGAAAGTTACTGATCTTCGTAGTTTGCCACACTACCAAGATCAGTAACTTTCACTCATAAGGGAAAATCATGAATTGCACAATATTACCAATTTTTTTCGACAAAATCATGCATTTTGTCTATAGATCATGGGGTTTTCCTATATATTAAGTTGTTGTCGTAAATATAGCGTCAAACGTAAAAATACCGCAATCTTTCCTGCACGATGGCCGAACAGCTAAGTCCAGTGTTTTGCAAGACTGTTCCAACTGTAGGTCGTAATGAGTTTAGCTCTCGTTTAGTTAATGCTAACCTAAGATAACCTACCAGCCATCGAATGGCTCTCACATTCTATGAGCTCGTAACATGTGTATTAATGCATATACAACTGTCACACATTTTTTAGATATTCAGCAGTAATCTACAAGATATGAACTTACCATTCAGAAAACACAATCATCAAAATAATATTTTGAGTTAGCATAATTCTGAGATTCTTAACTGTATAGTAGCAGTAAAGTTTAAAATGAGGGTATACTAGTAACACATGATTATCCTTATTTATTTTCTAAATCTGTAATAGACTACATTTGTTAAAGTTTTAAGTTTTCAAATTCTTTTACACTTCTAATATTTACATGAATATGCTCAGTCTTAAAACCCTTTTTTCTAAACATCTGCGAAATTTTGTTTCAAAATACAATAGATCATATTTATATGTATTTTATTAATTATACTCTCTCCCTTTGATAAATTTCCCATCTTAAATTTATGGTAGTTCTTGGACATTTGGTTGTTTTTGCTTTTTGAAGGGAATTATCCTAATTTAACTTTTTTAAATCCTCTTAATGCATTTACTAATTTATTAAAAAGCTTTTTCCTATTTTATATGTTAAAAGAATTAGCTATCGATCGTTGAATATATCGCCTCATCTATACGTATATGCATTTTTGTGCATGTGAAGAAATATTACATACCTAATTTAAATATGTATGCCATTATTTGTTGGTAATTGCAAAGTTTACTTAAGTAGAGAATGTAGAGTGGTGATAACGATTAATCTGCTAGCATGATTATTTCCAAGAAGAGAAAGAAAATAATATTTTATTTTATAATTTTATAGGATTACTCTAAAGGTGTCAGCTATAAATGAAATCAAGGCAAGAAATTCTAGTCTGACAAAAATTCAGTCCAATCATGTTCACGTAGAGAAGTTTAAATAGATCAGAGTTGCAGACTTTAAAAAAATTTTAGGTTGCTATTCAACTTTACATGAAGCAAACTTTTCATACATCTCTAAAAATTAATGATTATAGCTCCCTTTCACCTCTGATCGAACAACCTTATAAACAAAATTCAAACGTTAAGGTGTGAGCAAAAAAAAATAGTTGCTAGAAACTTGGGAGCACAAAAATAATTATAACTTTATGTACTCAGCTGTTTAGAATAAGTAAGACTACATTCTGCATGCTTCATGCTAATCTATATAAACAGGAAGTCTTCTAGTCTTATTCAAGTAGAGGAGACATACAGCGTACATAGTACTAGGAGTCATACAGCGTATTTTTCCATTTTCTCGAAACTTTTGGAAAATAATATAAAGAAATATAATGAGATAAAAACCCTCATCTTGATCTTAGAACTGCCTTTTGTAGAAGTGAAAATAGTGTAATTCCCCACGGTGTGTGGACAATAAAGAATGTATCATAAAGGATGCAGAGGCAGGGGCAAATACAGGATTGTAAAACAATAAAAAAATAGAAGAATAGCTGTCGGTGTGGCCAGTGATAGCGATCTGAAGTTTATATTTTACAAGATGGATGGTCGTTATTTTATGGCCCACAGTAAAAACGTCAGAGGAGAAGAATCAAAGTTGCTTTACAAAATAAACGTATGTGGGGGGAGGCACTATATAGCCTATGGACAGAGGCGACAGAGGCGATATAATAAAGGACCAATTAGGGATAGGAACCACTGAAGGAGAAACAGCCCACTGCCCAATGAAAGTGAGGGGCGTGCTAGAATGGCCCCCTGAAAACGGACAACAGCTTCGCTAAGGACGAGAAGAAAAAAAAAAGGAGACGGTCTTCAGATTGGGTTCCTGAGAGTTAGATGTCGGAGGCTCTCGTCTGATATATAGCCGTGGAGAAGTGCCAATATACCGCCAACGTTTTCATACACTGGAGATGATACTGGGTCCCGGTCGCCGATGCTACGATCATCGTTGCATACATCCGTTATAGTAAGTGCATCCCCGTTAGATTCTAAAAATCATATTTGACTCTATAGTTTGCCTCTGCTTCTGGGTATGAACGTCAAAATTATTAATATAAAACTGATTGTAATACTATAGTTCTGACATGTTAATTGAAATTTGGGTTGTCTAATAAATGTATGTGTAAGGTCAATGCGTTGTATTCCTTACTTATTCCAACCCTTGCATGCATCTATTGCTTCTAGGTGATTCACTCCTATACCTTTGATTTTGGATGTTCCTGGAGGGTGCATTATAAATTCCGACTCAAGGTCGGAAAATGCTTTGGATCAAACTCCTCCATCTCAGGTCAGATGATTTATATCTGCTGTATCCACCCTTTTAGATTTTCTACCACCAGGACTAATCAGTGTAAACAGGCTTTGGTATGCATTACCAGGAAAGCTAGTTCCATTAAAGTTTCCAATATCATACGGTCGCATTTCACTCATAAGTGTCTCCTGTTGAGGAAGTGGAGCTTGGTTGAAGATCTAAGAGTAAATCCTGTAAACGCTATAAAACCAGCGTTTCTCCGGAATTTTTCCTAATATTTTCTAGCCTGTTAATTCATTGCTCGTGACGAGTATTTGCCTGAGAAAATCTATATCACCTGCCCGCTAAAATGTCACTTAATGATTTATCAGTATGTAGTTATAGTTTTTGAGATATCAATATGTATCTCCACTTACTGACACGGCATGGAAAGTTCTTCACCTAGCATCCCAGATACCTCTTTTTCGAAAATTATTCTTAATAATTTGTGGATAACGCATTTGTGGTTATTAATCATTTCCTTCGGCACTTCCTTTTTCTCTTTTTCTTTTAAAATAGTCCCCCTTTCAGTTGTACTATTATTATAAACACGCTCCATCACATAAATGCTTTCTGTAGGTTACATTCACAAATTAATTTACTGACAAAGAAAACAGTTATGAATAGCAAAAATGTTTTTCAGCATACTATCACTCTTTTCTTTATCAATGATTAATTTTCTGGCGTATAATACCCAGCAATGCTATTCGAGCTTATACAGATGTTATTATCAAGTAAACAATCAATTGGAATTTGGTGTTTCTAAATTTTTGGGATACTGCGTTCTGGTTTTTCGTGTTGTTTTGATTAGAAATCTTGAACTACTGGCACCTAGACGTAGTAGCCCTGGGGGCTTATCCTTTCAGATAAGTCTCTAAAGCCGGAGTTGGGGACGAAGACTGAAGTGTATATTCACGATGGCAGGAATAAAAGACATAGCTAATGAGGAAGAGATGTTGAGAGTGGAGGAAAGAATAAGAGAGAAAACTAGTAACATGACAAGGGCTATTTCATTAGCCAAAAGGGCAAGTGCAGACCAGAGACAACTTGTGGAATCAATGGATGGATTGATGCACTCGATACAAGAGCAGCAAGCTCAGATCAAGTTCCTGCATGGAAAGATGCTTGGGATGAAGGTAAGAAAACATGGGACTTATGCTGAAAAAGTCAAAGTGTATATGAGACTGGAAGATCTAGATCAAGATCAAGTCGGAGAGTGAAACAAGAAACACATATCATGACCATTTTTCCCAAGAAAGAAAAAAATGCATAAGAGACAAAGAGAGAAATCCAAGAGAAAATAGACCCGAGGAATATGAAGATCGGGATTAACATGTGCTAGAAGATTGATAGAGGTGGAATAATTTTTGGAATTGATAGTGATGAAGACATCGATAAGCTGATAGATGAATTCCTTAAAAGGGTTGACTTAAGGAATTTAGGTTGACAAACCGATTAAAAGGAGCCCTCAAACCATTATATATGCAATTAAGGAAGCATGTACAAATGGAAATAGACCCGAGGAAATAAATAAAAAAGAAAGAAAGTAAATAGAAAAAGAAAGAAAGTAAAAGAAAAAAGAAAGAAAATAGACCCCAGGAATATGAAGATCGGGATTAAGATGTGCTAGAAGATTGATAGAGGCGGAATAATTATTGGAATTGATAGTGATGAAGACATGATAGTGATCAAGATCAAGTCGGAGAGTGAAACAAGAAACACATATCATGACCATTTTTCCTATGAAAGAAAAAAAGTGCATAAGAGACAAAGAAAGAAATCCAAGAGAAAATAGAACCGAGGAATATGAAGATTGGGATTAACATGGGCCAGAAGATTGATAGAGGCGGAATAATTATTGGAATTGATAGTGATGAAGACATCGATAAGCTGATAGATGAATTCCTTAAAAGGCTTGACTTAAGGAATTTAGGTTGACAAACCCATTAAAAGGAGCCCTCAAACCATTATATATGGAATTAAGGAAGCTGTAGTAGCGGCAATCTTTGTTGACACATACCTCCACTCCTTCCTTGCTATTCTGTAAAATGGGCAGAAAGGTTAAGCGGTGTGTGTGATGTAGTCTACACATTCTTCGTGCGGGAGACGTAATTGCCTCCATTCCTCATGTGTTGTTCGGAGAACAATATTGAAAAGGCAAACTGGCCGAGGGGTTCAGCGGTCTTGGCGGCAGATGATCTCCATAGAAAGACCTGTTAATAATGTTTTCTGTTCCAGAGAATCGTACATTTTTCAGGCAACAAAGACCGGATGATGGGCCTATGCAGCCTTTCAGCTCCAATTACGGTAAGGTAACTTGGAAAAACATCGTTAACGAGACCGTCCATCAAGAGGCATGGTAGATGTCCAGTTGAAAGAGGACCGCGGCCGTCAAAGAGAACCGACTCTGGGATGTCGTTTCAGCCGGAGGGAACAAGCCGGTCAGGAGCGAGATGACGTCAGCGGGCTAGCGGATTGTCACCAGGAACGCGAGGCTTTTATAAAGAGGGGATCGCCGACTCGCAGGAGAGAACGGAGAGACACAGAGAGAGAGACCAGGAACCGGAGAGGACTTTCGAGTCGTTTTGACTGGAGGCTCGGGAGCTGAGATTTAGCTATGAGCTTAGCGAGTTCGTTTTGCACGTGTAAGGTGCCCATCTACTACTTGTAAATAACAATGTATATAATTTTATTAGTCCAATAAAGGACGTAAGTTAAACAAGAATCTCTGGTGTTTTGTGTCTCTAAAATGAAGTCAATACTATTTGCAAGGCGCTGTGGCCACGTTATCACAGCTGGTGGCAGCAGGTGTGGATTGTCTGCTAGTGTAAAATAGCAGGCGAACACACGGCGGACCAACGACGAGGAGTGAGAAAGCGGTGCTGGAAGGATATCCAGTTGAAGAACCGACAAATGCAGAAGTCAACGGAAGCCTACGGAATTTGCGGGCAGACGAGGAAAAGCCAGACGGATTAGAAGGAGGATAAGGGAAGCAGAGCGGAAGTCAGACACCAGCCTGATCAACTGATGAAATGATAACCGAAGGTGAGCCTATTTTGAAATCTTCCAAGAGGTCTGCGCGAAATATCGTCAAGGGGCAGTAAATTGTGGGGTTGACTAGTTGGAATTAGCCTGATAATTCAGAGAATTTAGATAGTTAATTTCAGCTCTTCGTCGAGGGGTCCGAAATTTAAGCCTGTGAAGGTTTAGGAAAATTAATTAAGTAATACAAGTGATTCGAAGGAATCACAAAGGAATTAATTGTTTAGGGATTAAACGATGGTTTAAAGTTCCTTTTTGTATTGTATATATGTTATTGATTTTTAGAAATCAATTTACTTTTTTGGGTGATTTTGAGATAAATCTCCCAAGGTTAAGTTTCAAGAAAATCTCTGTTTAAGGGTTTTAAACAGGAAAGGTATTTTTTTGGGGTGATTTTTAGGTAAATCTCCCAAGGTTAAATTTTGAGAAAATCTCTGTTTATGGATTTAAACAGGAAAGGGATTTCTCGTGGGGTGATTTTGAGTTAAATCTCCCAAGGTTAAATTTTGAGAAAATCTCTGTTTATGGATTTAAACAGGAAAGGGATTTCTCGTGGGGTGATTTTGAGTTAAATCTCCCAAGGTTAAATTTTGAGAAAATCTCTGTTTATGGATTTAAACAGGAAAGGGATTTCTCGTGGGGTGATTTTGAGTTAAATCTCCCAAGGTTAAATTTTGAGAAAATCTCTGTTTATGGATTTAAACAGGAAAGGGATTTCTCGTGGGGTGATTTTTAGGTAAATCTCCCAAGGTTAAATTTTGAGAAAATCTCTGTTTATGGATTTAAACAGGAAAGGGATTTCTTTTGGGGTGATTTTGAGATAAATCTCCCAAGGTTAGGTTTTAAAAGAAAACCACTGTTTAGGGATTAAACAGGAAAGTTTTGTGAGAATTCATAGAAAATCTCACAGTGCCTTTGGTGCACAGGAAGCGCTCAGTGTGAGACACATATCACCGGCGATACTATAAATAAATGAAAATTTTGTGTATGCATGTGTTTTCTGGAATTGTGTGATATTGTGCATGTTTTATATATTTGTTGTGTCAGCGGCATAACGGTAGATTAAGAGCGTTTATTCTTGTATATGTGGTTATGTTAAGTTCTTTGAAACATTTGTAGTTAAGTGTTTTATTACAGGTTCTAGCAATTTAAATATCATAGTGTATAACTGTTGTGGTATATGTGACAGGCATTTTCGAAATTTTAGTTATGATATTTATGATTATGTAATACATGTTTTAAGGTTTTATTACAATAATTGTGTAATGGTATGTGTTAAATGTTTGAAGGTTTTACAGAGGAATATTAGGGATTTATGGGTTAGATAAATTGAGTGTACTGAGAGCAAAGTTAGAAATTCCTGACAGCAATTATTTGATATTCGGAAATAGTATATAGAACCTTATAGTGTTATTATTGAAAAATTTGGGAAATTATGGCAGAATTTACCGAAATGGAGCTATTTCTAGCTAGATATACTAAAAGTGTCCTGCTGACATTGGCAGCAAAATTCGATTCTAATGTGTCGATGTCAGACATAAAGCTAAGAATTATAAGGCAAATTGTAGGAGCGTCAGATTTTGACGAACAATTCGCGAAAAATTCTCTAGAATCAATTTTGTTGGATAGAAAAGAAGCTTGGGAATTAGAAAAGCGAAAACGACATAGAGCGTTGGAACTGGCGAGAATCAGAAGGCCCACGGGAACTTCGTTAGATCCTGATGTTAAAACTTTAGTCGCGGGAATGTCAGAGGAATTCAAATTTGACAAAGAGTCATTTGTGCGAAACCATAAAGAGACTATAGAAAATCTAAAACAATTAAACTTTGAT
This sequence comes from Dolomedes plantarius, assembly GCA_907164885.2. NCBI lineage: Eukaryota > Metazoa > Arthropoda > Arachnida > Araneae > Dolomedidae > Dolomedes > Dolomedes plantarius. The sequence continues at coordinate 99,752,540 of OU015501.1, forward strand.
CTTGAGAGTGAAGTAGAATTCGGCATTCGAGATGAACTTAAGTTACGTCATAGTGAAGAGTTGTTAATTTTAAGAGAATTTTTGCAATCAATAAAATTTTACGAAGAAATTGCGATTAAACCAGTTGAAGCGGATAGGTTGTGTACAGGGGACACAGGTCCAGAAAATTCGCCTAGTATGGCTATTCGGGAAAATAAAACGGATGGGTTGTGTACAGGGGACACAGGCCCAGAAAATTCGCCTAGTATGGCTATTCGGGAAAATAAAACGGATAGGTTGTGTACAGGGGACACAGGTCCAGGAATTTCGCCTCTTGTAGCTATTCAGAAAAAAGGAACGGATAGTGGGGTTAGCGTTGAAACTAATTTAGGTAAAAGCAGTAACTCTAAGCTGGTGAGTCCTGAGGAGTTTGGGAAAGCCGGAGTTTTAATCCAAGAAACTAAATTACCCGGAAAAATTGATTGTAGGGAAAACGAGTCGGAAAATGTAAAGTCGAAAGTAGCTCCTGATGGGGCAAAAGAATTGGGAGAATCGCATTCAGAAAGACCGCTCATTTTGGGGGAGGCGAACGAATTGGGGAAAACGGGTTTAGCGCAAGTTTCCGAATCTGATTTTGGCGAAGCGCAAGTCAATTGTCCCTCCTTGAAGCCCCTTTGGGAAAAAACGAGTCATCCCGTTTGTAGCGCGAAGGAAAGTATTGAACTAAATAACCCCGCGGGTAAAATTCTGGGAGGTAAAAGCCTAGAGGAGTTTCAAGAAGGTAGAAACCGGGAGAAATTAGAATATAATAGATCGGAAACAGGATTTTCGAATAGCGCAAAGGAAAATCCCCTTGCGTTGACCGATTGCAGTAGACGGGGCGAAAACCAGTTGAGGGCGAGTTCAGAATTTGAGCCTCGCTTACCGATTCCAGGAAAACAGGAGTCGAGGGACGGCTGTATTGAACCTGAAAGGTTTTTGTTCGTACGAGGCGTTTTGTACGGGTTTCAGGGGAAAACAGAGAGTAGTATTCGCATGGCGAAAAAGGAAAGTTCCCCCATACGGTTTTTGGGAGAACAAGAGAACCCACCGGAAAGATTAAGGGTTAATGAAGGGAAACCCTGTAATGGGAAGGTTTTAGACAATAAGTTAAATGGCGAGACTAACTATGGGAAGGGTAAATCACGATGTTATCCTGTTAGTTGGCGAGAGCCGCGTTTAGTGAACCCCGAAGTGGTCAAATTGTGGAATTATAAGTCACGGAAAAAGGTCAGATACAGAATAGGTTTTTTCGGCAAGATGGATACCCTTCTCCCTATTGTAGCAGAAATGGTTGTAATTGTAGCGACGCATTATGAAACAATTATGGCAGTTATCGCAGGGAAAGCTATTGTATACATTTGCACCTTACTTGAGAATAGTGAGGAAAATTTAGGTTATGAGGATGGTTATGAGGATCTTAAGGTATAAATTGTAAAATTGTGTTGCTGAAATGTATTAAATTGAGTGTGAATACATAATTTAAGAAATAATGATATAATTATAATTATGATGAATGGTACGACTTTAAATATGTTGGTGATTTCATAGCCTAAGAATTGAATGTATAGTGATTATTGGATTTATTGTGATGAATTTTTTGTAATTAAGTTTAATTTATTTGTGCATCCATGAGTAAGATGGCCAATTAATATTGATTATTGATGTATGGAAATTATTTAACGATTTGCATTGTGTTCAACGGTGAAAAGTATTTAAGGTTGTTTTTGTTGTATTATGTCCAATTGTGTGACTGTTCTGTATCGTGAATGGAAACTTAGACGGTTTTGTCTATTGTTAGGTTTTTAGTTCAGGATGAACTGATAGGTGAAAATCCTAATAAATCGTGTAGATTCTATATGAATCTTAATTTACCAATTGTGGGTCAAGTAATTTTATGTAATTAGTGAAATTGGAATATCAAGTGTAATGGAAGTAAATTGTTTAAATATGTACTGGAACGAGATTTCTGTTCTAGGTGTTGTTAAAGTAGCAAAAGTAATAAGAAACTTCCATATGAAAACAGGGTTGTGTTCGAAAGAAAGGCCCGCTCTCATGATGAGTGAATTTCTTTTTGTCTGGATCCTTTAGTTCTTTGATGGAATTAATCAGAGAAGGATGTTGGGGTTGGAACCCTTATTTATGCTAAACAATTTAAAATGTGAAGAATTTTGTTTGGATCCATGTTTTCATTATGAAAGTAAATTTTTTGTTTGTTTGATATTCAATTCAAGGTTAGGGATTTGATTTAGGCCATGAATAATATAAGTTGATCCATTTTGTTGAAAGAAAAATTAAAGATGAAAATCTTGGTAAAACTAATCTAGACTATAGTAGTCTGAGGTTTCTAGTTGCTGAGTCAGTTTTGTGGACCAACGCCTAAATGGAAAAATTTTAAATATTGTTTGATAAAATGGAAAAAAAATTCAAATGTCCTGTATTTAAAAAAGAAAACTGTGAGTCTTTGGACGAGCAGGTTGTAAGTTTAACATTGTGTTGAATTTGTTAGGTACATTGTGTTGAATTTCTTTTGTTGTTGAAGTTTTATGTAATAGTGTTTCATGTCCTGCGTAAAGGCAGTGTCATGTGTAATGTGTGTACTATTTTAAATGGACCTATCAGGAATTAAGCATCACCTGTTAGAGTTTTGAGTCAAACATGCTGTATTTAAAGGTGTCAAATTTTGTGTAAACTGAGTAATTTTAAAATGGTATTGAAAATCTATGTGTTAGTCATCGTTTTTTTGGGTGGGCCAGTGTTGCCGAAACCCTGTAGTCAGGTGCTGTATACCTGGAGGTGACACATAGTTGTTTGAGTGTTTATTTTATTACAATGAATGGTATTTTCGATAAAGGTTCATTTTTAGTTCAGTGACAATGACGGATAATTTTAGCATGTAATTAAGATGTTAAGTAACTAAATGATTTTATGAGTTTATATAAGTGTATATAAGTTTGATTATATAAGTTTGATATCTGTGTTGTAATCTCATGTGCAACACTGTCATGTATTTAGTGAGGACAGGGTCTGTCTGTTGAGTAATATTTGTTCCATGTGTTACAACGTAGTTAAAATATGTCCGATTAATTAATTGGGGTAGAAATCTTAGAAATGATTGTTAAGTAAGTTAAGATTGAGGAATGTATTGTAATGATAACTGTGAAAATACCTTAAAATGATAATGCTTTATGTGTGTTGTGTTTTAACCATGTATGAATTTATTATGTGTAAAGGTGTTGTAATATTGTGTCTCAGACTGAGGGCAGTTAGGGTTTTTAGTGAAGTCTAAAATAGGCGGTTGTGACTCTTTTGAGTTAGGGCTTAAGAAAGCCAAAGGATAATGACCTCTTGGGAATGGTTTCTTGTGGGCTTTCCTAAATGGACCTACTGAACTTGCCTTTAGCCTTTTTAATGTTTAAAAAGACTTTTAGGGGGGAGGAGTTGTAGTAGCGGCAATCTTTGTTGACACATACCTCCACTCCTTCCTTGCTATTCTGTAAAATGGGCAGAAAGGTTAAGCGGTGTGTGTGATGTAGTCTACACATTCTTCGTGCGGGAGACGTAATTGCCTCCATTCCTCATGTGTTGTTCGGAGAACAATATTGAAAAGGCAAACTGGCCGAGGGGTTCAGCGGTCTTGGCGGCAGATGATCTCCATAGAAAGACCTGTTAATAATGTTTTCTGTTCCAGAGAATCGTACATTTTTCAGGCAACAAAGACCGGATGATGGGCCTATGCAGCCTTTCAGCTCCAATTACGGTAAGGTAACTTGGAAAAACATCGTTAACGAGACCGTCCATCAAGAGGCATGGTAGATGTCCAGTTGAAAGAGGACCGCGGCCGACAAAGAGAACCGACTCTGGGATGTCGTTTCAGCCGGAGGGAACAAGCCGGTCAGGAGCGAGATGACGTCAGCGGGCTAGTGGATTGTCACCAGGAGCGCGAGGCTTTTATAAAGAGGGGATCGCCGACTCGCAGGAGAGAACGGAGAGACACAGAGAGAGAGACCAGGAACCGGAGAGGACTTTCGAGTCGTTTTGACTGGAGGCTCGGGAGCTGAGATTTAGCTATGAGCTTAGCGAGTTCGTTTTGCACGTGTAAGGTGCCCATCTACTACTTGTAAATAACAATGTATATAATTTTATTAGTCCAATAAAGGACGTAAGTTAAACAAGAATCTCTGGTGTTTTGTGTCTCTAAAATGAAGTCAATACTATTTGCAAGGCGCTGTGGCCACGTTATCACAAAGCATATACAAATGAAGAGATAAAAACCAAACTCACACAACAAAATGTTAAATTAGAGGAATCTGAACTAAAAATTCTTACCAGTTTTAAAACGCAGAGAGATTTACGATAGTGTAATCAGTGGTAATGATTATAGTCCTAAAGTTAGATGAGCCATTAAGAATTTACGCTGGATATCCTTCAGGATCGAACTTTAGGAAAAGATTGTAGAACTTAAGAAATTGATGAATCAAGAAAGCATTGATGAGATAGTAGGGAGGTTGAACAATACATTAAAGGAATTATGTAACAAGCATACGAAGAGAAAAAGTGACAAGCAGAAGAATGTATTTTGGTGGACTCGTGCTTTAACTATAAGGAGAAGTAGGGTGAGAGATTTGAGAAGGGGCGAAAAGACTTACGATACAAATTAACGGGAGGCTTGTATGGAAAAATTTAAGAAAGAAAGGGATAAGTATTAAAAGGAGTTGTTGACTGTTAAAAGAGGACCGTTTCGGGATTTCTTGGAATGGGTTACGGTAAATGATGCTTTCGGCAATGTTAATGGAATTATTAGAGGCAAAAGAAATAAGGGAAAGGACATTAAGAAGATTATAGGTAATGACGATCAAGTATATGAACAAGAGAAAGATATTGAAAAACAATTAGCTAAATATCATTTTTAAATTAGTGACTATAGAGAAGATCATATAGTTCAATTTAAGGAAGGAGAGATGACGCATATTTAAGATGCGGAAATTGAGTTAATAATAAAGGAAATAAAGAGAAACAAAGCCCAAGGATATGATGGGTATACACATAGTATTATCGAGGAAATTATCTTGGCGGAAAAGGAGTTTGTAAGGAATGTTTAAATAGCTGTTTAGGGGAAATAGAGGAGGTGGTATACATACCGAAAGAGGATAAAGATCTTACCATAACTAGCTCTTATCGGCCTAATTGTCTTCTACTGGTGATGGGAAAGATCTCAGATAAACTTATAACTAATAGATTGGTTATTCGTTTAGAAAGGAATGGTTATTTATCCAGGGTACACTATGGCTTTAGAAAAAAAAGAAACACTACGATGCAATAACTCACATAATCATATGAAATAATAAATTGGAACGTTGTCATACCTGTCTGATTACCCTGGACATAACCAAATCTTTTAATTCAATCAGCAAGAAAAAATAATTAGGCCACTAGGAAATTTAAATTTATAGAAAGATCTATATTTAATATTGATTGATTACCTCTCGAATTGGAAAGTCATTATATGTAACAGCGAGGACTTGCACTACAATGCCGGGGTCCCACAGGGCTGTTTAGGACCGATTCTATGGTTGCTGACAATAAATGATTTACTGGATGTTAGTAGCTATGAAGATTGTTTTTACGAGTATAAAAGCTTTTTCTAATGATATCATTGCAGTAATTAGGAGCCGAACCTGTCATAGATATACAAGGTTGAAATAGTTTTAGGAAAATGTGGGGAACGGGTGGGTGGAGGATAAGGGCCTGAGCTTCATCATTGAGAAGAGTAAATATACTATTATACCATACAGAGGAGAAATTAGTAGGAAGCGAACGGTCAAACTGAAAAACATGAATATAAAACGTAGTAATGAAGTTATGTACCTAGGGCTTGTGATGGCCCTGTGGTACAGCGCGCTGGTTTTTGGTGCTGGGGTGCTCAGATTGAATCCAGGCGTTGCGCCACGAAAAATGCCTCTGTTCGTGTCGTCCCTTCATAGAGGGGTAATGCTGTCCTCCTATATGGTGCCCCAACAATAAAATGGGCAGTAAGATTGCGGTGTAGTATAGTCGAATGTTTGATTACAAGTGTCTTCGCATTGGTTATATAGTTATGTACCTCGGCATTTTAATTGATAAAAACCTGAATTTTATGAGCCACATTACTATGATGGTGCAAAAAGCGCTTAAGATCTAGTATGAATTGATAAGGTTATCAAGGAAGACTTCGGGGATCAAGTCTGAGGTTATCAAGCATATTTATGTCATGGTGATAGAGAAGATTATCTTTTATGGAGCTCAAGCTTGGTACAAAAACCATGAGAGAATAAATAGTAAATTAAGGTGACTGCCTACGTTGAAAATGCCATTTTTGACTATTTTGATCAATTTAATTTTTTGCAAGAATCTTGTAATTTAATCTTTTCTCTTTTCAAAACAGTTTTGATTTTCATTCTACGTCAATTAGAAGCAGAGTTATAGCTATTTTAAAAAACATCGTCTAATACAAAATTTAAGTGACAAACAACTTTAAATGCGACCATTTTTTGACCATTTTGGTCAATTTTATTTTTTGCAAGAATCTTGTAATTCAATCTTTTCTCTTTTCAAAACCGCTTAGATTTTCATTCTACATCAATTAGAAGCAGAGTTATAGCTATTTTAAAAAACATCGTCTAATACAAAATTGAAGCGACAAACAACTTTAAAGGCGTTTTTCTCAGAATTATGTTTTTTAGCAAAAATCTCTACCGTTATCATGATATTTCAGATAATAATGCATAGAATTTGATAAAATTTTCAGGAAATGTTTTAGATGCTATTGTTAATGAAATGACGTACAATAATTGATGTATAATAAATAGTTTTTTGTTTGGGGCTGTTTTTATAAGGAAAGGAATGACGAATTGAGGAAAATTTTCATATTGGAACATAAAATTGTCTGTATTATTTTTGCATTTCAAAATTTCTCTTAGATTGTAGGTCATTTTGAAGATAACTGTTATATGTATGATGTGTGAGAAGGAAATTAAAATAGTAGCATTAGAATTTTGTTCAGAGTGATAAGCGTTTTAGCTAAATTTCATTAAAAATTACTTCAAATTGACCAATATATAAAAAAGTATGGTGTTTACAGGAAAGTTTTTTTTTTATTTTTTATTTTTAAATGCTGTTTTACCATATGAGACCAAAAAATCCTTAAAAAAACAATTTTTAAAAAAAATTGGCTCCGAACGTAGGCAGTCACCTTAAAAAGTACACAGAGGGCTTTTTTATAGGTATCACCAAGTGTTATAGAATGGTTTCAACTGAGTAACTGACTGTATTGACCGGCTGTTTGCCATTAGATCTTCGGGTTAAACTAGAAACTACATTTTATAGCATCTATGTTAAGGGTGAGGAAGTAGAAATTGGAGGTAAGATAGTGAATAGTGGAAATTGTGAAACCATAAAATACACAGTTAAAGATATAAGTTAGTTTTGTTCCTTTGGATGGAGAATGAATGAGAAGGGGAGTATGGATACACATTATGATACCGATGGATCAAAATTAGATAGTAGAGTTGGAGCGGGATTAATTCTATACGATGGCCAAAGAAGGATTGTAGAAGAACGGGAGAGGTTATATGATAATGCTACTTCGTATATGGCTGAAATAAGGGTTTTACAGGGGGCGATTGAGTATGCAAGGTTCAGAAATATAGAGTTTTGATATCGTTACTGACTCGAGTAGCGCATTACAGGAGCATAATCCCGTAAGTGAAAAAGATGAAGAAGTGGACAAAATCAAGAAATTGATTAGCAGTAATGATCTACAGGTAACACTATATTGGGTTAGGGCTCATGTGGGCCAGGAGAGAAACGAACAAGTAGATAAGGTGGCAAATGAGACCACGAGGTTTAAGACTATTTCGACTGTATTTGAATTTACAAGAGCACAGATTTAATGGATGGCAACCAATGAAATATTTAGGAGCTGGTTAGAACGATGGAGACAAGCTGTGACCGGGAGAAGAACTTATGAGACATTTAAGGATGTGAAATGGGAAAGGTTATGTGGAGATGTTTTCGTGAATCAAGTATTGACCGGCCATGGCAGCTTCGGCTCATATCAGACAAGATTCCATGGGAAGGATGGAACTTGTAACTGTGGGGAAGAGCAAACTCCAGACCACTGTCTTTTCGTATGGAAAAACTGAATTACCTAAGAGTAAAGTTCCCTTTTGGGTACCAGGGCAGGTCAAAATGTAAATTTCACTTAGATCATTAATGTAAGAAGATCATTAGTGATATTGTCAAGGTCCTTTTGGACTGGTGAAACCCGATTTGATCCAAGTTGGTTCTTGGTTGAGTGGTGTTTAGATTTCTGTTTGTTTTGATTTTTTAGTTAAAAATGTAAGAATGTAAATTTGTTCATTAGTAAATTGTACCGTGTTTATTGTATTTCGTAATGTATTGTAACATATTGTTTTGTTTTGGAATCGCTGCATGGTATTGTATTGAATTTATGTTAATTATTTTGTTTGTAAAGGTCTTGCGTCGTTTTGTATTGTTTTGAATTTCAATTCATTGTTTGGTACTTGTTTTGAATTGTTTCATTTTGCAATGTATTGTAATAATTTGTATTTACGTTTTAGTATTGCTTCACAAAGTATTGTATGTATTTGCATCGTATCGGTTGTACTGTGACGTGATGTATCTTTTAGATTCGTATTGTTCTGTGTAGCTCAGGATTGTAATGTTTTTGTATCGCAGCTCATTGTTTGGTATTATATTGCTTCGTATCACATTGTACAGTCTGACATTGTTACGCATTGTATTGTAAAGAATGAATTATAAGGCTTGTAATGAAAATGACTGCAAAGTACTGTATTGTAATGTTCGGTACGTGCTGTATGGTAATGCACCTTATTGGTTCGCTTTGTATTGTTGTAATGTTATTTTGGTATCACTTTGATGGATATGGCATTACTTTGCTATGGTAAAGTATTGGCACATGAGGTACTGTATTGTTTATATTTATTATTATATGTTTGTAAATGTTTAACTTGTAATTGCATATAAAGTAATGTTATGCAGGTGGTTGTTTTGAAATGTATCTATTGTTTATTACTATGTTAGCACCGTGTGTGGTACGTTGTTATTGGTTGGTACTGAGGTTGTACCTGGTTTGGTGCCAGGTTGGTACATTGATTAGCTTTCGGTACTGGGGGAGTACCATGTTGCTTTGTTGGTACTGATATGGTACCCGGTTATGTAGTTTTGAGTTATTTTGTTTGGGCTTGATGTTGTAAGAGTTTCGAATTTTCTGTATTTTTTGGTTGAAATAAAGCTGGACTACTCTGTCCATCGCGGAATGCAGGAACGTGAGCGCCCGCGGGGAAGCTTTGTATCTACTTACTTGGGTACCTGGAGACTTGGGCTTCGTTTAAATTGGTTTCCTAGTTGGAGGGATACCGCTCCTTCGGGGCCAGCTGGCGTGTATGAGCCCAAGTCTCGGCGTCATGCGGAGACTTGGAGGAGCGGTTACTGCTGACTTCTTACTGATGACCAAACGCGCTCAGTAACAGTCACATGCCTAACGCCAGGATGACAATCCCTTAGACATATCTAAGACAATCCTTTAGATATAGCTAAACTCGTGCTGCCAAATTCACCGCCTAATCAAGGTGTAATGAATGTCTAGTACATGACATAAACCATTTTTGGACTTGAATGAAGTAAAAGTGTTGAGATTATCCATAACAGTATAAGAGAATATTTAAAAGTTAAAATATATCCTTTTGAAAATTGATGGCAAAGTACATATATTATACCGTGGTTAATAATTTTTAGGTATTTTTGTTCGAAAGTACTTCAACTCAAAGCTTTAAACTTAAATCTTCTACATAGTTTGGTATAAATTCCAAATCTTTAGTAAGAATAAACTGCAGTATCTATAAATAATGATAATAATTATAATGTCAGCCTGTTTTGTAAACGAAAAGAATTTTTTTAAGAAAATTTTCTTTCGTAAAGAAAATCGTCTAATTTTATTTTGCTCCACATGGTTTTAACCTGGAAAGAATGCATGATAGCTACATGACCTAGTTCGGAGGATAATTAACATTAATATGCCTTTAAGAATGTGTTTTCCTGCTTTGAATATTCAAATGATAGTTATCGTAAAATAAAGAAATTGTTAAAAGTAGTTTTCTCCAGCGTATGACATTATTCCTGTGTTAGCGTGCTTTCAAACTTTAACGTGACTATATTTTAAATTAGCTTCCGTATATAGTTTTTGTTAGATATTCTTATTTTCAAGAAATGTTCTTAGAAACATAACATGATCAAAAATAGATTTACGATATGGCAATTTCAGCTACTTACACATGCTCAGAAATATATATATATGTATAGAAAGAGGGAAAGAAATGTAGGTACATATAGAAATTTATATTATATATATATATATATATATTCGATAACACTTTCGTGTACAAAATTAAAGGATAAATAAAAGTGATCAGTATTATTTGTAACGTTTTAAAAGAAAAGCTCTGGAATTTTACAGGAGCTTTAATACAAGCCTGTTAATTTATTTACATGCTCCAGAAATAAATGCATTGAAAATAGTTGAAAATAAATTAAAATAACAAATTATGATATCTCCAATATCTTGGCTAAAAAAGAAGGGTATATGGTCACCCCGAACTGATCTGTAGATATCACATCGACTGTCAGTTAATTAAACTGTGAATTGATACCAGTGGAGTTAAAACCCATACTTCTTCTAGAGTATAAATTAGCTTCCACAACCTATGGTAAAAAGAACTATCAATTTGGCTTCATAAGACATTTCACACATGCTCATTAATACTGAGATCCGTGCATGAGTACTAACCAATCAAAACGAATGACATCTGCATTCATGGTACACATCCCCTCATGAGCTCTATGGATTCGAGCATTATTGTCCATCAGAAGAAACTTTGGTCAACAGCATAGCTATCAAATTTTGACTGTTTATGTGGAACCTCATTTATGTTCCTTTCCCTAGGTACAAAAATATACTCTCTAGTAGACATGCTGGTCGATGCAACCATTTATCAGGATTCCTCTCCACATAATAAAACCAACTTTGAGAAGAGTCTTTGAGGGGTAATGAGTTTAAAATTGCGTGTTCCAGGTTCTTTCCAGATAAAATACGTTGGTAATCGGCTTTAAAACTGTACCTTGATGCAGTATTGTAGGGAATCCGTGCTCACTAGTTAGGGATTCAGTAGGAATTTATGCAACACCATTCTGGAAGAGGAAGAAAGAGAGACACAACACATTGGCCACATAGCCAGGTTCATTATATTTCCAGTAAGTACTGACTCTGCTTAGTCTTGTACCAGTGCCTTATGATAGGTCAAAAGTCAGAGATACCACCTCGATATTTCTGTGATCACACTTTGCTTAATATATTATTTTCTCTAGTCGTTCGACTGCAAATGGCTGTTATCCAATCAATCAAATATTTGCAACGGCTGAATTCCTCTAATTGATGTCTTTAACTTTTATTTAACAGTATCAGTGCTTACTGACACAGGAAGCTAGAATGTATACAGAAGGGAAGGGGGGGTTCTCCTTATTTGCCTATTCTCGGCGTTTAGAGATGCACATGTACATATTTTCAGTAGTTTCGAATTAGTTTACACCCAAATTTTCGTAGATTTTAAATCAGCAACTATTTGTTATCTACCATTATATCCAGAAAAATATCTTTGAGTATTGTCCATCAGCGTATTATGGTAGCATCAACATTTTTATTATTTCCCTTGGCCTTTGATCCTTTGGACAAAATTACGGTTTTAAAATCCCCTTAAATTGAGTATTTATTTCGATCATTGTCAAAATTACGAGAAATGTATTTCCTTTGTCAAAGGTTTGCTAAATATGAAATGATACTGCTTTAATAGCAAGTAAAATGCTTTTCGGAGATTTTAAAATAAAACCTACATCTCTATCCATTACAAATGTCTTCCTGATCAAATTCACTTCAAGGCTTTTATTCTCAGTTATATTCCTTAGACAACCGCAGCATTATCTTGGAGTTGTCATCTAAATATTCTGACATAAACATAGTAAATACATTTGTTTGCATTATGTTTGATTGTAGTTCCCTTTCTGCCTGAGGTCTCATAAGAATTTATTTTGGCAGTACTTCAACGACTGAAGTTTTCAACTTAGCAAAATGAGTTTTCTCGTTAATCATCTCACCTTTCTGATTGAATGTAGGCAAAAGCAAAGCATCTACATGTACCACCTCTAGGGATTACGCGTCTAGCCTCAATCGATATGAGCGACATGGTCTGTTCCCTTGACAACCGAACCTCCGAAAAGCAAACATTAATGTAACAAGAATTGTCCTCTTTTCTCTTTCCTACTTATTCGACTACTTGTTTTCGCTAAGTACCTCCGGACAAAGCTTCTGTTTACCAGAACTTAGGAATCTTGAGTAAGTGTATTTGTGACTTGTTTTATTTTCGTCTACAGAGCGTAAATCAAGGAACGGGTCTTTCTTCAAACTTCAGTTGTGTGTAAACAGCTACATAGTAGGGAATATTTTAGCAATATTACCCGAGTTTTGAAAACTTAGTATTATCGCTTATATATAATCATAATATTGTACTCTGTACACGTTAACTTTCATTATAAATTTCGGATCTAAAATTTGTTTAATATTACAGTCGAACCCCGTTATAGCGAACACAGTATATAACGAACTCACGGATATAACGAACGATAATTTTGGTCCCGCCGTTTTCCTATTGTACGTAATTTAATTAGTATTGTGTCAGTTTAATGTAATTGATTTTAGTCAATTTAATTCATTAATGATCATTTTTAATAGATTTTATAATTTTTTAATAGATCATTATTGAATACACGTTGCAACTAATGAATTATACATTTTGTGAACTCTAGCATTTTTCTTAACGGTTCGGATATAGCGAACCACCGGATAAAGCGAACAAAACTTTTGGTCCCTTGAAGTGCGTTGTTATGGGGTTCGACTATATCTGAAATTGTCTAAAAATATGTTATAAGACACGATTTTTTTTATTCCCTACATACATAAAAATATGAATTAGCTTTAAATGTCATGAAAGAGCAAATAGTGAGGTAATTCGAATTTCTGTTGTACTTCAAACAATGAATTAATATTTTTCAATTGAATTCAATTAAATAATAAGAACTACATCCCTAAACATTACGATATGAGTGTGGAAGGGAACGAAATTCTGGGGTTTGTAGCAAAGAAAAATACTTCAACACTGAAAATAATATTTTGTGTTTAAGAAATGTTAATCGCATAAAACTATATTACTATCTTGAATGAAAATTTGACTTCAAAATTTATTTATGATTCAGTCTGGGCAGTGAAACCTAATTTTTTCCACTCCAAACAGTTTATAAAAATGTTTGCCTCAAATAATCATTTACATTAAATCATTCAGTAATTATTCGTTTGTCATTACAATTAATCGAAAACTTATTTTTCTTGTAAATAATAAGATTTAATAAGTTTTTCCTCGGTAAAAATTTTATATTTCGTTTTTTTTTCTTACTGTCATTTGTTGTTTCATTTATTTTGCTCCAACATTTGGTGATTTTACTTTTTATCTCTTTAGATATCTTTTTTTATAGTTCTTAGAATATTTCACGCTTTTAAACTCATAAAAGATTCCACACTCTCTCTTTTCGGTAAAAATGCATCAACCCCTATTTTTTAAAGCTGTTTTTATTCTTAAATTTTTCTCTAATAAAAAACAAACTAGTGTATGGAGGGATTCGAACTAACCATCTTTGGCATTATGAGTCAATATTTCAACTACTAAACAACCACTTAATGTTTGAGATCTTCCTATCACTCTCTCCTGCCAAATGACTGAGGACCCGTCACGTCATCGAAAATCAATCAACTATCATTGAATGCAACAAGAATGACCCCAGCTCTCATACCGTATAAATTATCATACTTTTTCCCATTTAAATAAAACTGCGTATGCGGCGGTAATTAAGCCTACTATCATCGGTATCTGCTTTTCTAGCCTCTATAGCATGAAGTAAAATATCTTTGTAACATGAAAATTTTTATAAAATTAAGTAAAAATTATATTTAAATATTTGTTTCTCATCCCTAATAATTAAATGTAAGAATGTGTATTTATATAAATCTTATTAGTAGCAAATATTCATATCTTTGTATCTTTGATTACAAAAATAAAAATTTGCAACCAGTTTAGCAAATTATCAAAAGTTAATGCGTTAATTACGTGTTTCATAATGATATATTCCTGTAAATTTAGTTGCATATTAGTAATTAAGCAGCAAACTCAAAAAACACATATCAAAGTAACTTTCAATATCGATATAAAAATTCCGCTCCCAAAATTATTAAATTTGCTAATTAGTAAAAGTTAAAACTATTTGTCTTTCTTGAGAATAGCAAATTTTTGGTACCACGCTTCTACTTGCGACAAATAAGTTTAGAATCTTCATCTGTAATATAACAAACTATTATCTATTCTAAACATCAAACTAATAAAGACAACAATTCCTTTATAAAGATTCTATTTTTACATCATAAATTGTGGTTATAATGAGCTTCTTAAAATTTATATGTTATTTCTGTGGGCATAATGTATATTTCTACAAAACTTAATTGAATATTCTGAAACAAACTATATCAAAAGATTTGGAAATATATTCTTAAATTTCATATTAATAAGCTTTTAAGAATTAACCGGTACAATTTAACGTTTATATGTCATTAAAACGCTCAATAAAACATTAATTTTATTCCAATTCATCAGACTGCAATATTCAAATGAGAATTCAAATTATTTTTCAATTTTTTTCCAAGATGCTTTGTATGAGAGCTAATTATTGAAGCTGAATAATAAGCACTACAAAAATGTATGTTTGAATATTGATTTTTGAAGGAAAATAATTAATTTACAATATTGTATTAGGTTATTTATGTGTCTCTGAACATTTAAAAACTCTTCACGTTAGAAATATTTCACCAGATTCCAAATATTTTGATTTTAATGAAGATAAAATTGCACCTTTCAAATGAAGCCCTATGTTTAAATCCGTAATTTTACACATTACAAATATTATTCACTTATAATGCCCGACAATCCCTTTTTGTTCAATTTTCTACGTATTTACAAAACAAACTTATTGCTTTAATATCATTCTAAAGTTTCACGTTATTGTTGCGATTCCTTATACATTTAAAGAATTCCGAGGAATTCTTGTTCTAAAACTGATGTACTATTGAGTATTATTTGCTATTATTTGCTTGTAAGAACAATCATTTGCAACAGGGAAGAGGTAATCACTTGGGATATCTTGTAAATATTTGAAACAGTCTCAGCGCTGTTTTAAAATATAACATTTAGGACGTAAATAAAGTTCAACGATTACTTTATACCTTAGCGACTAAACATTTATTTCTTTATGTTACATCAACATTTTTAAGTATATTAAATTCCTTTTTACAGTGCTACTAGTGTTTTATTCAATACCTGATTTAGGCTACAAATATCTATTTCTTATACAAATATTTAAATTAACTGTTTATGTTTGACCCATAATGTTATTCATATCAGTCCGCTGTATAAACATGCGATTTCTGTCACTATTTACTGCGATTCTGTGGAGCGTTTCAAATATTTAGTTCTTTTTATTTACCTGCTTTAATCTCAACCTTTTCTCTATTTTACTCTTTTCCGATTTCAAACTCTGTTGTCTTTTATTCTGTTAATTTCAACTCAATTTTAGCCTCCAGTAAGAATTGATTTTTTTTCTTCATTTATAATAAAAATACTGATTTAATTTTTTTTTAAATATTTCATATTTACCTTACTTTCTCTAAGATAAATTACTTGTCTCATTCGTATAATATAGTTCCGTAACTTTTAGTTTGTTTATATACATTAAATTTAAGCAAAATAAACCTTTTAAAATGGATAATAGTTTCGCTGAGTTTGTATTTAAAACAAATAAAACAATTGCTTGCAAAACTACATAAATATCGTGTTTAATTTTTTTTATATTCGACAGATAATAATTTGGCTTGGCATAATAAAAACTTGAAAATTTGACTCTGGATGTAAGTTACTTCATTCAAAAAAACACCAAAAACACTTAAATCTAAATGTAACAGTATTATAATAAAGTGGTGATTTTATTTTTTGCTCCAACTAAACATTTTTAGATTTGCACTTGATTGTTGAAAATTTACTAAATTTTAGGTAACCAAATAATTTTTTTTCAAATTTGGGTGGCCTTTCATAAATTTATAGACATGTTACGTTTCAGTTAAACATGGTTTATTGATAATCAACGCACTTTTTTCTAAGCAATGTTCATTATCAATCTTAAAAAAGTAAACATAACAGAAAATTTACGTAGCGTCCTTTAAAATAATACATCTCCATGAGGAATAACTGAAACATACACAGTTCACTTAACTTTATTTATTTTCTGTACCTAATATCTTTCAATTTATTTAAGAACCTTCAAGGGATAATCTAACAAGCAAAATTAGTTTGCATCATTCTGTAAACAAATGTTGATTAGAGAATACTCAATATGAATAAAAAATAAATTTAAAAATATTATTAAATTCCTTTTTAAACAACATTAGAGATATTTTTTCTTTAATGCCTTTAGATATTAAAGCATCTGTTGGAGAACTACTATGTTTACCATCTTCGATATTCATTTTTGATTTTAAAAGTAAAACATTCATGCTTTATCATTTAATTAATGGTAATTTTAAAATTGTAGACTATCCTGCAGTTCAGAGAGATTTACATCATAGAAAATTTTTCAATTGGAACGTATAAATTTTCAGGATTCTTTATTAAAATTCTAATTAAGACAGCTCTATTTATGTAACGATTTAATAATAATTCTTAGAATTGTATCAAATTTAAAATTATATTTGTTTTTTATCAGACCAATAAATCGTCAATATGTTCAATATTTAACTTCCTTATTTAGCAAAATTTCGAGGAGAAAATTACATTTATTAATACTTTTCCATTAATTTAATGTAGATGATACCTCAAAATACAGTAGCTTTCAGAGAAAGTAACCTTTTAAGCCGATATTCATCAATAAATGATCTTTAAACATAATGAATATCGTTTTAGAATTAGTAAAAATTGTGTTTTCGTGTTCCAGTATTTGCCCAATGCATAAAGTTGCGTGTCATTTGATTCAATGAAATACCGATTTCAGATTCTGAAACTTAAATTTAATACGAGTAAATAACTTTCATTTGTATAAAGTTTATTATCGTATCTTATAGAATTACTTTCTGAATTACGTTGCTCGCATTCCCTTTTAGAGGATTAATTTCTTAACTCGTGAGATAAATGAAAGGAATTTTTCCTGGATTGTTTTAAAATGTAATTTTATTGCTTGACTTTGGGGAATATTTTTCTAGATAAGCCTAATTATATTCTCTCAACTTATTACATACTAGTAATTTTCCAGTTTTAAATCCTATATGTGACACCAATGGGGTATAATGGTTATCGTCGGGAACATCCCCGCTGCGGGCCTGGGGTTCAAATCCCGAATACGGTTTGGTCCTTACCGTGTTGTCCCTTCATAGGGAGCAATGCTGTTTCACTTACATAGTCCTCCCATAATATAGTAGCCAGTAAAACTTCGCGGTGAATAACAAAAGGGAAATGTCTCACGAAAAGTTCCTCCACATTTGGAAAAACAATTCTGTATGTTCATTAGATTTTTTTTAATTATATACTTAAAAATTCAGATATATGGGATTCCAAGTATTATTTAAACATTTAAATTTATTTCGTCAAATCATACCCCCAATTTTAAAGGGACATACATAATTATGCGTACAAAAGAATCTCTAAAGCAAACCAGCATAATAATGAGCAGAGTTTAATTTCTCAGATCTCATTGAGAAGATGGAAATCATCCATTAACTAATGTTCCGTCATTAGTAAAACTGTTATTGACATTTTGGCGATTGCAAAATATTGCTTTCCCAATAAACACCTGCAGTTCACCACGCATGAAAACTAGAAGCACAAAAATCGACCGCAAACACTTAAGACGTTATTTAAATTCAAAGGCAATCCATTTTCTTTTGACATCAAAATTCCGATGGGATAATACGTCTGAAGGCTGAATATCTATGGAATTATGAAACTTCATAATAAATATAAAACTTTCCGATTTCACAGCGTCGCTGATAAGTTAAAGCATCGTTCATGGTAAAGAAGAGTGAAAAATTGAGTTTTCTTTGGCTTTAGTTTGAGTGGATAGAAACAGGGAATATTGCGTACATCATTTTTCTATTAAAAAGTGTTGATATATAAAGTGTGATAATAA
Organism: Dolomedes plantarius; assembly: GCA_907164885.2. Classification (NCBI taxonomy): domain Eukaryota; kingdom Metazoa; phylum Arthropoda; class Arachnida; order Araneae; family Dolomedidae; genus Dolomedes; species Dolomedes plantarius. The sequence goes on from OU015501.1 coordinate 99,770,960, forward strand.
AACAATATATTGCTAAAAATCTCCAATAATTTTTAAAACACATAAAAACTAATTAAATTCAAAATCGTTTCAATTGGTTTCTCCATTCATATTTTTTTGTTATTCGGAGGCAAAATTAATGGTGTGAAACATAGTACATATGCTTTGAAAGCAATTGAGAAAAGTATTTCAGAAAAAATATAGATCTAAAAATTTCCTTCAAAAGATGATATGTCTCTGTACAACTTGAAACAAATAAAAAATGTTGTCAAAAAGTAAACAAACTAATTATCTAATTGTGTCATTCGCATTATTTGCAAGAAAAGGGGAATTGACCTCCTATTTGTATTTTATAAAAAGCAAAAACATGGCATCTAACAAGGAGGAGGTTATCCGGATGATTCCTTTCACACTTTTCTAGAAAGTGAAAAAGCTTACCAGTAATACAACAAGAGCGATCTTTAAATTTGCTGCGAAAAACGAGTTCATCACTATGATGCACCGGTAGCTTTGCTTGAAACTAAGCTTTTCAAAACATTCGTAAAGGTCCTTTATCACCACATGGTATAATGGGAAGGATTTAAGGGGGTCCGGGACACATTTTAAAAAAAATTTATTTCTTGAGTTAAAATTTTGAGTTATTTTGTGATGGTTAGCCATATAATTTGTAAGCAAATTCACATCATAAAACTTCTCAAAAAGTTTTTAAAAAATTTTAAAATTTAAAATTTTTAAAAAGCGGGGTAATTTAAAATCGTTATAACTATTATTATAACTATTAAAATATTATAACTATTAAAATATTATTTGTCGAATTTCAAAATTTTTTCCTTTAATTAAACAGAAATATATGTTTTAATTTTGATCCAGAATTTTTTTAAATATTAATTTTTAAAAAATTAAAAATATTTAGATTAAAAAATTACAAAAAAAATTATGTAACTTATTTTTAAAAAATCATAATTTCGAAAGCAAATATTTTTTCAAATTTGCCGAATCAAACTTAAGTAAAATAGTTGAAAAAGACATGTTCCAAGTTTCAACTATTTATCTTTAACGGTTCTTGACTTATAACAATTTAAAGTCGAGCAATGGGGAAAAAACCCATCATGCAGAAAAACCCACTTACAGGTTTTAACAAGGATTAGCTACTATTAGAATGTTGCAAAAAAATAATAATTTATCCTGTTCTAGTTAAGATAGAAACATGATTTAAACATCATTTTAAGCGTAAAAGAAAACTGAAATTTTTAATACAATAATTTTTTTTTTCGGAAATTTTAACAATTTTGTGTCTTGGACCCCCTTAATGTTTTTAATAAAGAAAATCTTTTCTTATGACGGGGGAAAAGAGAAGGAAGCCGGTCTCACCTCACATAACACCAAAGGTTTTACTACTCGCAAATACTAGAACTGGAAGCGCTGGAGGATAGCAAAATAATCCATCACAAAGATGAAAAATCTTTTGTTAATAGTCCCCATTTACCCATATTCAAATAATCCGCAAAATCCTCAAATACATCCTGCTCAGCTATGATCCCGAAAACAAAAATGACATTTATTCAATAAATTTTAAGTGGATATGTTTTATAAGTTTTAAGGATAACATTTTTGATGTTCAATAGATTAAAGAAGTACTACTTTTATTCATTTTAATTCAACACAATGTCCTCTTTATATATTTTATAGTTTTCAGGATGGCAAGTACCAAACAAAGGTATCTGGAATAAATTATAAATCACTTGCTTCAAACTCAGATACATATAATGCAGTAACTAGGAATTATTACCAATGATTTCAATGATCTGTCCTGTAATATTTAAAAAGTATATATATATATATATATATATATATATATATATATATATATATATATATATACATGATCAACACACAAATCGCTTAGTAAATCCGCAAAGGAAGGTAAATGTATCCGTTTCCAAAAGTGGGTTGTAGGAACCACTTTTCAATGTGGGTTGTTCCACTCACCAAAAGCGAGTTCCCCTGTGCCGTGGATTTCAACCCTGCAAAGTGAGTTCAGCAAGCAACTATTTTTTCTCTATGTATGATCCCGAAAACAAGAATGGCGTTTATTCGATAAATTATAAGTGGATATGATTTAACAAGGAAATTGAAGCCTCGTTTTATCTGAATGATGACATTCAATACTCAAATCTTTGCTTTATAAGCCCTATATGTTAGTCAATATACTCCACTGCGCTCACCAAAATTCAGCGATGCCTGGACAAAATTTGTCCTTTGGCCTGACTAAATTTATCAAAAACAGTAAACCGACAAAGCAGCATGTTATTTTGTAATGTAATGTTGTTATAACATATCTTTATATGCTACATACGTTGGTGGTATTTCGCATCGGCAGCTAGGAGGATTCCTGGACATCATACTTTCATTCAAAATGTTACTCCGCCTGATATCGCAGGTCCATCCTTGTTAGACATCATTTCACTAATGAAAACAGAATTAGTCGACGTTTCCCCATGATACGAGCATTAGCACCTAGATTATTCGGTTTTAAACCGTGTGGTATAATGCAAGGTCATTGACACAGACGCTCAGTTCCCAGGGAAAAATCTTAGCTGGTATCAAAAGTCTTAAACCAGACTCTTTTGGTGGGGTCAGGTGTAAGATCTTTCATCTTTCGCTCATAAAACGATAAACGGCCCAAAATAATAGCAGTGGCTCAAGATCAACGACGCCGACAACTCATGATCAACTCAAGATCAACGACGCCGACATTTTCAATCATCACGCTGATGAATGAGTGAACTATGAATGAGATTTCTATATTTTATTTCAAGATGAGATTATAAGAGCCAAAGAGTTCAGAAAGTTAATTTCTTCCGAAATTAACTTTCTGAAATCTTTGGCAATCAGCAGAGGTTTCAACTCTTCGGCCACTGACAAAGCCTTCAAAAACAGTTCAGTTCTTTGGCTACAGAATCAACTCTCTCCCCCTTAAAAGAAGTCTCAGAGTTTTGAAAGGTTAGTGGTCCTCCAATTTTACCCCCCCCCCCCTCATTAATTTAAAACAAGAAAAATCCTGTCCAACTTTAAAGTTGGATTTAAACCCGTAAATAAACTTGAATCCCACCCACCCCCGTGTAAACCCCCATACCCGAATTTCGTAAGTGGATTGTTTATAATAGACCTTTCGGTGGTCATAATTTGTCCTACATTGATCAAACCAAACAGGCCCTTGATACGCGCACAAAAGAGCATTCTAGGTACGTTGAAAATCAAGAATTATTTATCTAAATCAATGATAGCCAAACATTCTTGGGAATACGGACATAAATTTAAATTTTCTGGCGCAAAAATTACGCATCTTACTAACTCCTCTTCTGAATTAGATTTCCTTTAAAACTTCTCTGTTTTTAATAATTAAAGTCAATGCTGCCTCTGTTTAAGTCGATGATATGTCTACGTTATCTTTATATAGCCTTTAAATATTTATACATGAAATTGATCTATTTCATTTTATACCTTTAATTCTCAGTATATTTTATATCTTCGTCTGCTCGGTTCTATTTCCCCGTATATTCCCAATTTTTGTGCTTTATCTGTTAGCAGTGTTAACGGGTGTGTCCCGCGTGTGGTTTAAGGGTCAAAAAGACCTCCCCCCCCCCCCTTCTTTTCCTTTCCGAGTGTCCTGTCATCTCCCACGACGTTTCTTCTAGAATTTTCTGTTGACTTCTCTATAACAAAGAGTTTCAATGATCCTCGCATTTGCAAATAGCTCATAGTAACAATCACGTCTAATGCTCCTCAGCTTGATGATGAATTGTTTATTAGTCTGAAACATGTAACCATCATTTTATATTATATTGGAGTTATTTCAAAGTCCCTTATTCCTGTTTGTGCTACTAGGAAAATCCTGATGTAAAATTCACTTGTGTGTCTATAAACTTGTAAAACTCGAATATTTTCACATATGTATTACAGAAGGTCATTTGCACTTTATGGAAACGATTTTGATAGTTAAGTTTTATACATAAATGCCGTATTTTTTGCTTCTATCTGATACCCATGGTTCTTCACAATAACTCTAGTTCGAATTTTCAGTAAGAGTAAACGTTTTCTTAGTACTGTCATTTCAATTTTACCTCATTCCTATTGAACCGTTTTCCAAAGTCCGTTCAGTGTTCTTGGAGGCCATTTTCCTAAAGCTCGTTTTAATAAACCGAAACTGCATAAGTCCATTGGAGAAGCGTCTGATGAATTTACAGGCATTTCATCAAATAGGATACACTGTATTCCTATTTCTGATTATTTTTTTGCTAAATAAGCGGCAGTTGATTTAGAAGTGTGACTAGAGGCTTTGTCCATATGAAACTCAACTTTATCAATGTCTTTTCCATATAAGGCTGGAATTTCTTTTTCAAAAATTGGTTCTAAAATATTCTGCTGTTAAAAAGGTGGATTAATTTTGGCTTTATTTGAGACTTTTTTTATTTTTAATTTGCCGTTGTAACAAAATCCTGCAACTATCATGAATCTCTTTGGGAACTTTTCTGTACACCGACGAAGCCAATTCTTACGGTCATTCCCGTCAGTTGAGCAATAGAAAATTGATCTTATTTTATTACAGTCACTTAAATACACCCATGCCTCATCGAGTGTTACCACAAATTTCTATTTTTCAGCAGCTAGGTGTTTTTCATATAATTTTCTACAATTTGTTTCTCTTTCAGAAACATGCTTTGGCAAAAGCAGATGAACTTTAGGTTTGAACATCTTTTTCAACTTCAAATCTTTATGAATGATTTTACTTATAGTGCCAGAAGACATTCCTAGTTTCGATGCAATGGATCATTCAGTCGGCGGATTTTCTTTTAGGATCAGAGACTTCACTTTCTTGATATTTACCTGCATTCGAGCATTCTGAGGATGAGGTTTCGTGGTCATGTTTTCATTTTTACTTTCAGTTAGACTTTTTTTTCCTTTCAAGTTTAATATATTATAAATACCTTTCCTTGAAATACCATAACCACGATTTTTACACCACCTTATAATTCGCTGATACGAATATTACTCCTCGGAAAGCGCAGTTACGTAACCTTCAAACCATCTATTAATTTTAGGAGCCATTTTCAATATAAATCTTTTATTTTACATTCCAATCAAAACAAAACAGCAACAGATGATTATTCTGAAGTTGCCAAATTTTAGTCTCAAAATGCAAATGCCGAAAATAAATTGCAAAATCGTTTCCATAAAGTGTGAACGACCTTCAGTATATTGATGTAAATTGCTAATTTTTTGTCGAATTTAGTTTTTTTTTTTCCGTTGTTCAGTACATCTATGTCTCAGAAAATTATTATTAATAGAGCCTTTAGTATTTTATTTATAAAATAACATTTCTAATATACATGAAAGGAATAGCTTGCAGAAAAACGTCTAAACACTAGAAGTTACAAATATTGTATTTCACATATAGCTCTGTTCCTGTTAAATTTATTCACTTTCCTAGAGAAAATCATTTTCCTCATATTTAAACTTAATTTTCGAAGTGAGTATAATACTTTTAGCACACCTGTCATTTTCCTTTAAAAATGAGTCTAGACGCTTTAAATTTTCTATTTGATTGTTTTATTTATATATACATGTTCCTAATGGCAACGATCTGATAGTTAAATTTAAATATGACAATTTATGTTATTCCTGCAGTTTATTTTGAAATTTCACTTTCGTAGTGATTTATTAAGAGGAAACTGAAAGTTTTCATCAGTCATGCTATGTATCCATGGTGACTCTAACTAGTAATTTAAAGACGCTGTATTGTGTAAGTGTTACGTGCTAATGCGGCATGTAATAATTAAACATCACAGTTTCCGTAACGGCCACTCATCCGCAATATTATTTTAATGGCATAAAAATGGAACGAGAGTAAACTGCGCGGGTGGTCCTCGTGTTTTATCTCAAATCAGTACGTAAATCAGTATAATATAGTCAATCTAAATCAGTATGATATAGCCTTAAAATATAGTTTCACTATAGTCTTACACTATAATATAATTATACGATAATGAGGTACCAGAGTGGGAGGCATTAATTTTCGTAAATGTTAAGTCACATAAATAATGTATGATACTATATGTGTATTGCGTGCGTGTGTGTAACAGAAAAGTAAATGCATCATATTGTATAATTTTTTTCCAGTGCGACAGGAACTGAAGGCAGTCACTCAGCCATACCGTGAGTTTTGGGGGCGTCTTATTATTAAAGCACCCAATAGGTAAATAACGTTTCAAATTAAAAAAATTTTGAATTTTATCTAAAATTTTTGATAAATTGTTTTCTTTTTGCAAAAGTATTGCTAAGTGGTTAAGTTTAACCGCTGTACTACTATGTACACTTGCAAAATTATAATCTCAATGTTATCACAAATGATTTGATATTTTGACAAAATGAAAAGAAAAACAATGCTTCAAGGAAGTATAGATGTCACGTGAAGTACCTGTAAAACGCAATACATAACTTTCTTGTCGAGGCTAATGAGACAAAATTGTTAACAATGAAATTACGTTTTTGATCATATAAGAAAATGTAAATAAATAAATTATAAATATGTTATAGAAACTTTAAAACATGCGTTTTAATTAAATAACTCAATGATAGGGTGAGTGTCCCAAATATCGCAGATGTGCCTAATACCGCCTACTCGTGTTTCTAAAATATGATTCGCGCTACGTATGAGAAAATGCAGCAACTTCTTAGTTCTGGGTTTGTACTAACAGCGGCGATAGCCACAACGCTATTTTAACTGACAACAGAAACTTTATGGCGTCTGAAGATGTTTTGGCTGTTGTCTTCGTAAACGTTGGCTCCAAAGAATCAGAATCCAGTCAATGACCAAGTAGGTGCATCCAAATTCTAATTTTGCTTATACCATTTGAAAGTGCATTAAACAGAGACTTTGGTAGCAACGCCTTTTAACAGGTGTTCCTAATTTTGCCTGGTAGGCGGTAAGAGGAACAGACGTAGGCGATATTAGGAATCATTCTGTAGTTCACTGGAAATTAAAATTTTTCCAATTTAGCTACATAACTTAAACTGGCACTGGTTTGGGAGCTGGTTGATCTCAGGATACCAAAGGAAATAGTTCTTTGGCATGTTCTTTGAGTCTCCAGCCTAATCAGAAACTAAAAAGTGGATGAAATGTCGAAAAAAAGTTAGAGTAGGTGATATTTGGGACATCTACCTTATAAATTTACTTAAAATCTATCCATGACCCCTCGGAGGGTCGCAACCCACAGTCTGCGCACTACTGCTCTAGAACAGATGCAACAAATAGCACTCTTACCCTACCAGCAACTCCCCCGTGTTCTAATTGTGAACTACGGATTATTCCATACACCTTTCCGTCATGTGTCTTTCAGGGATTCTCACACTCGTTGAGAAATGAAACCGCATCTAAGAGTTTGCGTATGAGTTAAAAAATTATATTATTAAGGTTGTCCCCTAGTGTTGGTTCACCTATACGGTGCCCCATTGAATGCAACCAACAATTTTCGCGGATTATCTTCAGTGACCGTTCTCCCGCATTGGCAAACAACATGTTAAGGCTGTTCCAACATGCTGAAAAAAAAATTGTTCATTCAATGTTAACTGAGTTTTACTAGAATGTCATGGGCACTGTAACCATATATAGGGGAAACTCTTGTACCTAGGGCCGGCTATTTTCAAATGGCAGTATCTTTACTTATAACTAAATTACAATAATAAAAATAGTTTGTATACATTAAGTTCTTTATTCCCTTTAAATAAAAATCACTTCCAGTATAGAAAAAAAATTGTAAATGATATTGAAAATTTTTTTAAATTGCAAATGGACTACAGAAAGACTACAGAAAGACTATATAAGATGGATTTCCTATATTTTCTGAGATTCCTGGATGTTACGCATGAAACCAATTAAGGCTGCTATGTACTAAGAAAAAAAATCGCATTTCCCTTTTCCTCTTCTTGCAGACTTTTGTGGTGGGAGGAGTCCAGTTGACAGTTCAAGAATTCCACCTCCCTTAGGATTCACATTTTGAGGGATTATAATGGCTCTCTCTCTCTATAGGGGAGTTAACCGCTGCCCCCAAACTGTTTATTTAAAATATATTTTGGGAACTATTTACTGGTACATAAATGCTGCTAAACAAATATAATTGGTATTGTCAGATAGCCTAAACTTTTCTGCAAAGCGTTACAGGTTTCATTTTATAAATTTCGTCCACCGAAGGAATTTATGAGCGTTTAAAACACACTATACCAGATTTTTCCCCGAATAATTAAAATTTTTAAATATTAATTGCATTTTAAAAAAAATGAAAAATGTACACAAATGTAAAATTTCTTTCTCTATGACGGAGTGCAATTTTTTTTTAAATCTTTGAATCCAAGTCGGCAATCCGTGGACAAATTTTCTCCATAGGTTAACATTGAGGTGAGCGAATCCAATGGGGTTAGTACATAGCAGCCTTAAGCAAGTTTCTAGCGTTGTATTTATACTTAATCTCTTATCAAAAATGGGACTTTTAAGGAATCCTAACTAAAAGTTGGTTACGTATTATGATGTATAACTTCATAACATTTCACAATGAATCTATAAGTTAATGCAAACAAGCAAAAAAAAATTATACCCAAGACTTGACTGAAAAGGAAGATTAAAATGAATGTAAGTAACTTTTAAGAAAGGAAACCGACTAATCTCATTAAATTATCTTTCTTAGAACAAAAAGCACACTTTTCTGTTTTAATTGTATGTATTGTAAATTTTGAATTTTGAGCAATTATGAGACTTTTCATAATATTTGCGTAAAAGAGAGAACTGAGAAAGCTACCTAAAAATATCGACTTTTGCTTCAAATTAAGAAGCGTAAGTCATTTAAAGAAAATTAGATCTTTATGTTTTAAAACATTAGTATATGTATAAACGTAATATAGAAGAAGATTTTATGATTTGAAATATATATTTAAAAGCAAGTGTTTATATTTTCTTTTTTTGCAAAACAACATTTTCAAATTTTAAAATAAGAATGCTATAACAAAATGAGATTTCCCATATTTTTTATTTTCTCTTTTTCATCTCCTAAGAGGTGTAAACAATACAAAAAGAAGCTAGAGCAGGACAGTCAAAGTTTCAGAAATAGTAAAAAATTTAAAAAGTGAAAATGCAGCTTTCATTTTTCAAAAAAGAAGTTTATGTCATTGTCAAAGGAATTTAACCTCAGTGAAATGTCAAACTAAATGATAATAAATATAAAACTTCTTTCAAACATTTTCTTAACTAGAACATCTCAACATCAACAGAAAGTAAAAGAGTTTTCTGCAATTCAGGTATTATTCTTTCAAAACAAGAAACAATCTTATCAGATGGAGCTATTTATTTTTTTGTCCTTTCAAAGTAACTGCTTAAAAATAATGCCTATGTGTAGACAGAACGGTTTTCATCTTATAAATAAAAAGCAGTTTTTATATCCCTTAAGAAATTTTAAGGAACAACTTTATTTATTACCCGTATAATAATTTCAGTTTGTTTCAAAATATACATTCTCTCTCACATGTGTTATTTAAAAGTATCTATTTATATAATAAAATTAAATTATCTATTTCAACTAGTTTACCAGTAATTTATAAATTTACAAAAAATATAAAGTGCTTGAAAGGAAAAACCTGCCAATATTTAAATTTTAATATAAAAAAGCACTTGTGAAACCACAGTCAACATGAAAAAGTGTTAAGATGAACACCTTTTTGTAAATGCCACAAGACCTTTCTATTTCAAAATTACCCGAGTCTACATAAAAATGCAAAAATTAGGTTAAAACCTTATTACATTTTGAAAAAAAGCATTGAAGGCAAAAAAGGGACTTTAAAAAAAATTCATTTCCAAACGTTCCAAAGAGCATGTTAATTATTTTACTTTAAATTCAGTAGAATGTAATGGAAGCAATATCGGCCCTACGTTTTTTCTGTCATACGTAAGTTTCAGATTCCTGGAACGCTTCGAAAGAAAATTACTCTACATTACATAAATATAACTAAAATTAAAAATTTAACAGAGTTAGATAATTATATGTAGACAAAAAATAAACAAAATTCAAGCACTTAGGACTCTACGCACCATAAGGCAATATTTTGTAGTAGTGAAAGAACTAAACAAAATGTTGAGGTAACCGACTGGTCTCGTCATCATTGAGTCTAACCAAATCAGTTACTTCAAGGGGGAACTTTCTGAATCGTATGCAAGTCTAACCAAAAGACATCCCAAGGCCCCGAGATCCCCGTTGAAACAGATAGCCAAAACAAATGAAATAGACACGGACAACTTGCACTTAGGGCTCAACGCACCATAAATGCTAGTACACGGATAATCCTAAAGAACACAAATGAACAGACATACAGAAAGACAGAAATGCAAAGATGCTCACTTACCCTAATTCAGTGAGTAACGGTTATGGTCAAACAGCAGCAAACTTATACCCTAGAAGTAACGTCACTGTAGCAAAACCACAGCGCCACACCTCATTGAAGTTTTTAACCCACAAAAGTTTAAAAAAAGTATGAAAACAGAAAACCCTATCCTAAAGGTCCTTAAAATAGACCCGAGTCTAAATACCATTTTTTAAAAACTTTTAAATTACCGAAATTATTAGGGAAAATGTTCATTTAGTTAATTTCATTTACTTTCTCTCACTGAGAAAACAGAAAATTTGATTTTCACACGGATTAGCCGTTTTACAAGAACCAAACTGTTTGCCTTATCTAATGTAAAAGCAGTATTTATACTAATGTTCGATGGATGTACATTTCAGGAGTATTAGAGTGCAATTCCCCATTTCCAAAGTCATCGTTTGTATCTGTAGAGTAAAGGATAAAAAGGCAAACATGTATCAAAAAGGCTCAATGAAGACGAAGAAAAGAGCAGTGTAGCTCTGAGTAATCTAATATTTAGAAATTTTCTCGCCGTTTTGATAAACTGTGAAATTATTCTTGGTTGACGATTTGAATACGAGCCTAAAAAATAAAACTAATAACGTGGAACAATAAAAATTTCCCAGAAGGAAAATCCCAACAAATCAAGATAATGCGTTATTTCAAAGAAATTTTAAAAATTCAATTTTTATTTTTTTTTTTAATATTTTACTTTACTCGTGATATTAAATGTCAAATCATCCAAATCTTATGTCATTTTATAATATGTACTTGATCAAATGTATCTCAACTAGTCTAAACATGAATACTTAGAGCTTTATAAATACTGCCAACCTGAATCTGCCTCAATGTAAGGAAACCCTCAAATAAAAAAAAATCATACAACAGTTATTACTTAGATAACTCATTATTATTACAGAGATTACTGTATTAAATCTGGACGATCATGCTTAAATGTGAAGTGATGGATATAAAAATTCAGAATAACGAACTTCAGTTATTAAGACTCCCATCGCTTTAAGTCTCTCAATACTAGAAGCCTCTAGTGCAACATATTTCAAAGCAACTATTGAAGATTTAGCAAACTATCTTAATTCATCGCCATCGACCGTTTACCGCCATCGGCATAAATTTGGAGTGATGCCTAAGGAAGGCAAGTGAGTATCACGCTATTGCTAACGAGACACATCATGATAACTCATGTACTCGAGAAGTAAGATCTCCAGTACCAGACTGGGGAAATCGGCAGGGAAAATCTCCTATCCTCCATGTGCGCTTGATCTCGCTCCTTTAGAATACCACTTATTGCAAAGTTTGTAATGTTTCATTAATAAAATTCAACTCGATATATAAGAGGCACTGAAAATGAGCTTTTAAGGCTGATTTACCTTAAAAACTTCCGAACTCAATAGAAATGGCATTTTTTACAATGTTGGCAAACCATCATGGATTCCGAGGGTGAACATATACTCGACTAAATTAGCAAGTTATTAATTTTTTACATCCTTCAAACACTTGATATAATATAATGTGGATAAATGTAGGAATATTTGTTGTGATTTTAAAGGAAATTTTAATCATGTAATTTAGCTCAGAAAATGAATGTTTTAAAAATGAGTTAATTAAAATTGTATATGCTTAGTCAATGGTAATATTTTGTAACATTCATTACAACTGATTAAGTTTAATAATCTTTATGAGATTTTACACTAAAATCATGTTTAACATAAGTTTTAGTTGGTCTATATTAGAAATCATCTATATTTAATATCCACAGTTAATCTTTGCTCTCTGTGTGTCCCCAACAACATAATGTTAATTAGACTGCAATGTACTTAGAACCTGGTAAAAGCAATTCAATGTTACCGCCAAAAACACTCGAGCGAAAAGTTAAATATGGTTACTTTAACTATGATATGTTGGTAAACATTATCAGCTCATAATTCTAGCGCATATCATTTTATCATGGACAAACGTGAAACCGAAAATGACGCCGAAATTATTCATACTTATATGGAGATCAAACAGTATACATAAGGATTTCGAACCACGAATTTCAGATGGTTTTCATTCAATAAATTCATTTTATAGTACATTTGCATTCATGAATTGAAATATTTTAATTTCAAATAATATCAGCTACTCACTTTTAGTGAAATCAAAAGTTTTATGGAAGTTGTAATATATATCGAAATACTAATGAAAATAATTCATTTCAAAGTCATTAATTTGAAATAATATGATTTAAACCGAAAACCATTTTTAATTTTTTCATTCAAAGTTGTTAAAATTTTCGAAAACAGTTTTAGCGCATTAAAGATTTCTGTGTTCTTTTACGCTTAAACTGACGTTTAAATCATATTTCTATCTTAATTAGAACAGGAGAATTTTTTTTTTTGCAACATTCTAATCATGAATTGGGCCAATCATTGTTTAAACCTGTAAGTGCGTTTTTCTGCATGATGGGTTTTTTCCCCATTTCTCGTCTTTAAATTGTTATAAGTCAAGAACAGTTAAATCTAAATGGTTGAAACTTAAAACATGTCTTTTTCAACTATTTTACTTTAATTTTAATTCAGCAAATTTGAAAAAATTATTTAGTTTTGAAAATATGATTTTTTTAAATTAAGTTACATCATTTTTTTGTAATTTTTAATCTAAATATTTTTTATTTTTTTAAATTAATATTTTAAAAAATACTGAATCACAATTAAAAATTATATATTTCTGTTTAATTAAATGAAAAAATTTCGAAATTCGATAAATAATATTTCGAGTTATAACGATTTTAAATTACCCCACTTTTATTAAAATTTTTAAATTTTAAAACTGTTCAAAAACGTTTTGAGAAGTTTTATGATGTGATTTTGCTTACAAATTATATGGTTAACCATAAAAAAAAATTCAAAATTTTAACTCAATAAATATTTTTTTTTAAATGTGTCCCGGACTTCCTTAAATTAACTTTCTAAAACTTTAAAAAAGGTAGGTTTTAGTATATACATATATATTTGCAAATCCTACGACAAAAAAATGTGAAAACTTGAAATAACACTGAATTCCATTATCTGATTTTTAAACATCCGAAAAACCGTTTTGTAGCATTTTTCTTCAAGGAGTCTCTATTTAAGCGCTTCTCTTGTACTTCGCGACGAAAAAAACTACTAGTTCGTAGTTCATCAGTGATAGCGTCAAAAGTTTATTCAACCAAACTATTGACGGACGGTTAGTCCTGCACTTTAACAAACTGACAAACGCACCTGCTGGCACCTGCATCGATTTTTTATGTATTTTAAACTGCACCAACAAGCACAATCGTGTCAAAGCAAGTATACAGTGCATTGTTAGATGTTAAAAGATGTTTTTATTTTCAAATAATTCTAAAAGGTGTGTAATTACGCGAAAGAAGATGCGAAAAATTGGAAGAAAGTCGCATCGAAAAAGAAAGTCCTGCACAGAACTGAATATTTTCCGGTACGCGTTGTAACAAAATTTTTAAGTAATGGGTATATTCTGAGACTTTTGAGTAAATAGCATGTCAATGGATATGTTTTTAATTTGGTATTCTGACTTTTTTACTCCAGTTTTACTATTCGGTAATGTTCTAGCTTTAATATTCCTACTCTAGATCCATTTTTAATAAGGAGGTTTAAAATATTTTGCACGCCATTTTAAGGAGTTATGCATGAAATTCTCCAATAAATTTCATAAATATTGAAGCAATGCTTACAGACAATGAAATTTCCATAATTTATGATGCCGATGTTTAATTTCACTCACATGATTCCTGAATATTTCATATGATCAGATTATTTCTCAATCTACGATATGCAGATTTAAAGTTTAGCTGATTAATTAAATATGTATACAAGAGAAAGTATTAAGTTTTAATCTATTATGCTGGATGCTGCTTTAGATTTAATACAGAGTCACGCACATGAGTACAAATTTTTGCAGTTTTTGGAACAGATTATGCGGACTTCATGCAACAAACTCATTGTTCAAATTAAAGAAGATTAATATCTGTTTAAGAGTATCATCAAAGCAAAGACATTTGACTTGAATTTCAGAAGTATTTAAGATAGGCAGGCATTAACCTGCAATATTGAAATTAATGAGGAACTAGTTTCCACCACAAAAATTCATCAGTGAACTATGACATGTAAATGAAATCTTGACATACTCACTCACACAGATACATACATACATATATATATATATATATATATATATATATATATATATAGTGAAACTTTTCTATGTTACTTAAGATTAATATCTGTTTAAGAGTATCATCAAAGCAAAGACATTTGACTTGTATTTAAGAAATATTTAAGACAGGCAGGCATTAACCTACAATATTAAAATTAATGTGGAACTAGTTTCCGCCACAAAAATTCACCAGTGAACTATGACATGTAAATGCAATCTTGACATACTCAATCACACAGATACATACATATATATACATATACCTATATAGACTTTTAAAATTTTTTTACCAGGAATTGAATAATCTAAAGAAAGACAAACTAATATATTTCAGAAAAAAAACTTAAAAATCATAACTACATTTAAACCAAGTCAGAGGCATCGATATACTTATGAATATACCGATATATTTTTTGTTGAATTTATTTAAGCTTCTATTTTATCCTATTACTGTGTTCTATTTATATTTTAAATATTTTTGCTGACTTGTTTATATTTATATTTAAAATAAATTACCCTCATTGTACAACAATCTACTTACGTTGAATGTCATATGTATAAAACTTTACTTTGTACCCCACTCTTTTATTGCTCATACATTTTTAAACCTTAAAAAAAAATCAGTATTCCAAAATAAATTATCCCTTTATATAAGTTTTTGGCGAATATAAACATTTTATATGGTTATAAGACACTATTTCAAAATAATAAATTACCATGGTGTTATTACCGTGTAAGTAGATAATTTACTAGTCGGGAAAGATATTTTAGATTTTCTTTTAAAAATCTAGTAACCTAACCATAATCAAAGTACTAGACAAGAAAAAATTCTTTTCGTTGAATTTGATCAAATTCAACGATAAATTATTTCAATCGCTGTCTCAAAAGTAAATTGTTTTCGCTTGCTTTATATTTTTTCCTCATACAATATTTTTTATATATAAATTTTATTCAAAAAATATAGTTGAAATCTATTAAATAAATCTTATATTATATGACTTATTATATTATATAACAAATAAATGCATTCATCTTAAACACTTCCACTCTATTATACTCTACCATACGGCTTCATACTATGAATCTCCTGATCTGCAGATGATGCTTTATCCTGTGTTAAGATACTTTAGCAATGGGACGAACCTTTTCTATTTAAAGCCTTTCGTTAGATCTTCTTCCTTTCCTTTTTGAAGCCCGTGATACAAGATGTTGCCCTGCACAAATAGTTATTTACTTAATTTTAGCCGGCATTTTTCAAAAATAAAAGGGTGAATATTTGCTATTTGTTAATTTAATGGTTCATTACCGTTCTTTCAAAGATAGGGCAAGAGTGACGACTAACTGCAACAGGATCAGATTTCTTACAATGGATCCAATCTGCAGATGGAGATTTATCCAATTAATGTACCCTGGCGATGTAGTGAAGTTTCTTTTTGAGTGTGTGAATGTCTTCCCTTATAATTTCCAATCTATGTAATGTAATTTAATTGAGTTTACCATGTTTTATCAAAAGAAACGTGAGACAATAGATTTAATGTCTTAAATACACTTCTTAATTAATGTTTGTTAAGTTTTTCTCTTTTTTAATTTATAAGTAACACTGTCTTTTTCATAAATACTACAGCTTTTATCATTAAATATTTTATCGAAAGGGAATCCGACTACATAATTTCTAACACATATCAATTTTATTTATTTTTATAGCGTTTTTTCCTATATATATATATATATATATATATATATATATATATATATATATATATATATATATATATATATATATATATATATATATATATATATATATATATATATATGTGTGTAATAAAATAAATCCGGGGTAACTCGGGAAAATTCCGATGTTTTGCCCATAGGTTACTAGTCATGGTCGGTCTCAGCAACACGAGTGGTTGGCGTATGGAGAGAATAGTTAAGTTCGACGCCATGGAAGGAAGAGGCAGCTGCTCAAGAAAGAGTTTTTATTCCTGGACATCATTTGGACGAGATTACAAGCATTTTAACTCCACAGATACCGGGGAAAAGGCCCCGACAGCGCAAAGCGCTGCGGCAATACGGACGTCAAAAACGCTGCATGATTATGGTTTCTGAGCGAATACACAAGTGCGTAGGGAATTTCCGAGAAAAGTTGATTCCTGCGAAAAATGCACAGGCGCGCTGAACTTTAATTGGTCAGAATTAGCACCTGACTATAAAGCGTCATATGGGGTGATCGCTTCGAATGTTCTACGAGATTCGACTTATATAAGATGTAGACGCGTGGCTTGCTTAGGGGGAAAACTAATAGATTAATTTGGTTATTCCTAGGTCAAATTTAAATGAAGGATAATGTTATGTTGTGATAGGACAAAGTTAATGAAGGAAAACGATTGAAATTTATTTCATTCATATATATTTATTTATTTATTTATTTATTTATTTATTTATTTATATATATAGAGAGAGAGAGACAGAGATTTACTTTTTATAGCTTTTCAATAACTTAATTTTACTCTCATATCCCACAATCTACCAGTAGGTATGATTCCTTGGGCAGGATGCATATATTAAGGGTCAGACCATATATTTACATGCATTACGAGAAAATCCTCAGAAAATCCACTACATGCAAAAGAATCTCAATAGGGTCAAAATTAGTGACATCATTCAACTTTCTAAGTTCAAAATTATTAATCCGTCAGCCACAATATCATCGTAATGAGTTATACAAAAGTTTCAACTTATTTTCATAACAAGTTTCATTTTCTCTACAGTCTTAACCATTCTATACCATTTAGGACATGATTGTCCGACCTCCAGAATTTCAAACAGGAGCGTTCGTAATTACACCATCAAACTGCGTTTACCATCTTTCAGAATAACCCCATAACCGCCATACAGAGACATTCCTTTCATAATTAAATGTCATTTCCTTTGTCTTGATATCAGGGTATGAACACTTTACAAAAATTCAAAAAAATTATAAAGATTAAATGGGTAAATTAGCTTTTGTTCACGGAAAATAATTTAGGTGAATTCCAATTAATATATACCACGCATCAACCCTGTAACATTACGGAAAGAATTGGTATCATTCATTATTTAGTTATATATTTCCTTGTTTTAAGCGATATATTGCAAAACGAAGATGTGTTGAAGCTCAGTTCATTAATTCTTCCCTTTGTAATTACAAGCGCTAATATATTTTACTTCCGTAATGTGTTAAAAATAAATAAAACCGTTGTGTAGTATTACGTTTCCCCTATAGTAAGTGTTAATTAAGAAGATTAAGTAGTAAAATTAATGAATGGAAAAAGAATAGGAACTTAATAATGGATTACATTAATAAAGTAGGCTGTTTAGTTGGTTTTTGACTTCATTATGATCGTCTCTTGCAATCACAGTATCATGATAAAGAATATTTAGCAAATAACAACATCCTGTCAAATATTGCATCTCATATGTAGACATAACGACTTCATTGATCTTTACATACATTACAAATATTCTTGAATATGTCCTGAATTTTAAGAGGAGAAGTACCGGTTTCTCGAAATTAAATATTGCGAATGAAATGTTGTGTTGATTTTGGCGAATAGATCAATAGTATAGTATACAGGGTGTCAAAAAAAAATCTTCACACATTTTAATTATTTATACAATAAAAAGTACACAAGATAAGATCTTGAAATTCTCATATGTTTTACCTTATTTAATGGATTTTTTTTTAGTATGGTCAATAAATTCCAATATGTGCACCTTTTGTGGCATGGATAACATCTATTCGATAATCAAACTCAGTCCATTTGCGTTCCAAAATGGATTCCGTAACACACGAAGTTGCAACAATTATGCGTCTTTTGAGTTCTTCAACACTGTCCACTTTTGTTGAATTAATTTTGTCTTTGAGAAATCCCCAAAGAAAAATTTAAGAAGTATAATATAATGTCTGAAAGATCGAGGACGTTATTGGATGGGACCATATTGTCCAATCCACCTGTTTGGAAATTCCTCATTTAAAAAGTCTCGCACAATAATACCCCAATGAGTCTGTGCACTGTCTTGTTGGCAAATGATTTTGGGATATTAATAGGAAATTTGTAGGTCAGCAAAAATCTGAATCATGTCTAAGTAAATTTCTTTTGTTATCGTATCGTCTTCAGACGTTCTCGGTCTCCCACATTTTTGGCGATTATCAAGGACACTTCCCGTTTCCAGAAACTTTTTATGCCAAGCTAAGTTGCTGTTACGACTTGGAGGACCTTTTTCAAATTTCTTGCGAAAGTTTCTTTGCAATTGTGCAACAGACACTAATATATACTGCAACACATCTGGGAATTTTCAGTTCCTACCTAGTATACTTTATTTTGGACAATTTTTTAAAATGTGTCAAGTTCTTTTTAGACACCCTATATATCAGTAATACAGCGAGTATATCTGTAATATTTTTTTAAGAAATGACGTACTACTTAATATTTGACTCACTTTACATATTTATGTAATTATAACTATGTGGCATGGCATCAGCAATATTCATAAGTTCATTTTTCCTCCTCCCGTAAGTTTTAAAGTTTTTAAATGATAAATTCTGAATTAGTTAACTGACACATAATTCATCTCAATTTCAGCTCTTTGGGTTAAATCATCACTTAAAATTTCATTTACTTCATTATATGTCGAATATGATAGCTATCTTTTTTTTAATACTGTGCAAGGTATGTTGTTTAAAATAACATTTGGGCGTTTAGGATAAGGACACCAAAGGTTCAATGCCAGTCCTAGCAATTGGTCATTACCGTTGCCCAACAGCTTTAACCTTTTACTTACGGGGTGGGATAGCATTTATCCCAAGAATACGGGCCCAAGGATGAACGTATATATATATATATATATATATATATATATATATATATGTATGTATGTATGTATATACAGAGGCTGTTCGCACATTTTTTAGACGATTTTGGTAAGCGGTAATAAAAAATCGTTTGCTGCAAAAGAAATAATTGCAATTGTACTATGTTTTTCAAAGTCAAAATTATCGTCTGCGGCTTGAAAGTTTTGTTTTTTATTCAAAATGGCGTTTTTAACAAAGCAGTGGTTCGAAGGCTACATTTATGCTCTTTCCGAAGAGAAATATGCATACACCGTTATCCAAAAACGATCTGAGAGTCATGGTTTTGTGATATCTAAAGCGTCGATAGGTAATATCGTCAACAAGAAAGGAAAAAAACGTCAAATTGGAGCCTCAAGTGGGACAAAAATTCCAAACAAGTATCCAAGGAAAAAACGGACATCTTCGACTATTGCAAAAGTACGTTGTTTAATGTTAAAAGAAAATCCCCCTAGTCAAAGGACAGTTGCAAAATCATTAAAATGTTCGGTGTCCACTGTAAACAAAATGATAAACGTTGATTTAAATCTTAAGAAAGCGGAAAAACGCAATGTGCATCGTCTTCTTCCAAATCATATCGCTGAACGCAGGACACGCTGCAGAATTCTATATGAGAAACACTTATCCAAAGAAAAATGGAAAACAATTGTCACAATAGATGAATCATGGGTGTATTTAAATGATTGCAACAAAAAAAGAGTCATTTATTATCATAAAAGGGGAGAAAAAAATTTAAGTACATGGTTCAAAGAATCGAAAGAAAGTTTTTCTAAGGGATTCATGATTGTTGCTGGTTTTTCTTATAATGGCAAGTTAGAAATAAAGAGAGAGCAAAAAAATGTCAAGATTAACTCCAAATACTACCAGGAACATATTTTATCGCCAATTTTTCTGAATGAAATACCATCGCTTTACCCACAGTGCCATCAATCTGTGAGACTCCATCAGGACAAAGCTAGCAGTCATGCATCAAAATCCACTGTAAATATCCTAAAAGAAATGGAACAAAAAACTGGTATCAAGGCCATACCCTTCACTGATATCCCTACTAAATCTCCCGATGTATCACCTATGGATTTTTGTGCTTTCGGACTTTTAAAATCTGCATTATCCAAACGTCGTCCCAAAACCTTTACAGGACTCTGGAAAGCTGTTCAGGGGGAATGGGATAGAATACCTCTTCTGAAACTTCAAAAGGCATTATTATCCTGGAAATTGCGGTGTCGAAAGATAGTTCAGAATAAGGGATGTCAAATAGAACATTTAAAACACAAGAATTTTATGTAATTTTGTTTTGTGAATACAATATACATCGTCTAAAAAATGTGTGAACAGCCTCTGTATATATATATATATATATATATATATATATATATATATATATATATATATATATATTATATATATATATTATATATATAATATATATATATATATGTATATATATATATATAACCCCTTAAATGGCCGTTCTATAGAGGGAGTTGGAAAAATGGCCCCGTAAGCTAAAGGTTAAAGAACGGTAAAGGGTTGTCTAGGAGCCAATAACAAATATTAACTTTTTTTGGGGGGGGAGGGGGGGGTATAAACACAGGATTGTTGAAAAAATAAAACAAAAATAATAAATATATACAGGACTAACCCCATGAAGTTTACCTCAAAAATCGAGGCTTAATAGGAAGTTGTTAACAATAACATCCTTCTATCGCCAGGAAAGTTCAGCAGGAAGAATAAGTTAGGTGGCACAAGTTTAAATATCCTACCTGGCATCGGATCTTTACAGCAATAATGGGTATTTTTTTCTCTGAATGCTGCATTTGTACTTGAAAATAGTCTTTAACAAAGCGGTGAATTATTTTGTTGTTGTTGTTGCTAATAACTTCCTTTATAAAATCTTCATAACTATAAAACCTTAATATTTACAATTTATTTTTGTAATTTCATTTTCGATCCTTCTTTTTACACCTTTAAAACTAAAATAATCAAAGCAAACTAATAAACAATTTTTATACCAGCTCTTGAATATTTCTAAAATATAATATGTAATAATGCTTTTCTTATTTTTTCCCCTTTGACTCTAAAGTAAATGAAAATAAACGATGAAATCAATGAAAAGTACCACAAAAAATACCATTGACAAACTTTCCTTCGGGAAACGAAATAATAAATACGCAAAAGAACCAGAAAATCATTTAGTTTTATGCGCTACACAGATGTGACTCGTGTTTATAAAGCAGCCAAAATTTAAATGAATATTTTTAATCTAATGTTATGAGATTTTGCAGCACAAATTTTCAAGTACCGAACTACACAACATATCTCCACAAAAACATCAAGCGAAGAATGACTTGGTAGTTATGAAAAAGTGCAGCAAGATGGCTTCTTACAAGAAATGTTTAAGCTAAGAGAGGCGTTATTGTTATTTTTTCATTGCTAGCGAAGGCCTTATAATAAAAGTCAGTAATAAATAGCAGCTTTCCTTCATATATCCGGAATTCAAGGTATTGCCTTAAAAAGTAAGTGCCTTGTGGAATGTCTTTTAGTGGCAGTGTTCAACATTTTTTAATCTTTCCCCGAGTTGGCAGAGATGATTGAGGGATTTTAAGCATTGAGCGAAACAATTTCTTGGGTAAAATAGAAGACATAAATTGGATTTTGATACCAAAGAAAAATGTCATATTAATGAATTTCGGCTTTGTAGCTACGTTGCTTAAAAAACGGGATTGAGCTTTATTCTAAGCGAAGACATCCAAAGTAATATTTTTAGTTTTATTCGTCTCTATATAATATCTTCTTTATCTGTTCAGATAATGTAAAACATGATAAAGTGTATATTGCTATATGGAAATTCAAAATAAATTATATTCTTATACTTCTGTTGTAAATTCAAAATTAATTTTACCTTGAAAAATAACTGATTCCTTCAAAAAATATTAACACTGAGATAAAAAAATTCACTATATATTTTTTTTTACTATCTTAAGATAGAAGGGAAAATGAACATAACACACAAGCAAGGGATCAAGCACAAATTTCATCTCTGCATAGGATTGCAGTTCATTATAAACTTTTTCTAATTTAAACCCCATAAGATAAAGATTTTTTTTTGTTTATATGTAAACTGGTCATGTTTCTTTTATTATTTATACATTTTCCAATAACGATAGTATTGATGAAAAAAAATGACTACACACACGCAAGTTATTTAATGAAGTCATTTTTATGCTTTTCTGTCAGTATTCTCATTACTTAGGATCTTAAGATCCCATAGAAGGGAAAAATTCTCGAATATCTACAATCCTAACCCTAAATAATTTAAATCTTACTTTTGTACTCTCAGTATTTAATTAATTACGGGCGAACATATTTTACGCATACAGTTAATTTAAAACAACATACTGTATAGCAAGAGTTTGTCTTAAAGATTTAAAATTATATTATCATGATGTATATATATATATATATATATATATATATATACAGATGGAGTACAAAATAATACGAACACCTGTGAAAAAGTATTGCGTATTTCACACCTGCAGTACAGCCGCGCCACCTGCAACAGAAGTCTGCCCCCTAGTGAGCGTGAAGAGGAAGGTATCAGTCTCTCAACAGCAGTCACCTACTTTGCATGCTTCTATCAAACTGTCTGTGATAAGTTGAAATGTCAGACCTGTCAGCTGTCAGAGTTCCAAAGAGGAATGATAGTTGGAGCGCGTTTAAGTGGAGCATCGGTTACGGAAGCAGCAAACCTTTTGGGGTTTGCAAGGAGTACGGTGTCAGTCGTTATGACAGCGTACACGAAAGAGGGTAAGACGACATCTTCAAAGCACAACAGTGGCCGAAAGTCCAAGCTTGCTGATAGGGATAGACGGGTCTTGAAGCGCATAGTATCCCGAAAGCACAAGCGATTGTTATCCGAGATAACATCCGAAATTAACAGTCATCTCCAAGACCCCGTTTCAACAAAAACTGTCAAAAGGGAACTTCATGCTACGAACATTTATGGCAGAGTGGCAATTCGTAAACCCTTGATGACAGCAACTAATGCTTTCAAGGAACGCCAATGGTGCAGAGATCACAAAGGCTGGTCAGAACAGCTGTGGCAACAGGCAATATGATCAGATGAATCGTCATTCACCCTATTTCAGACGACCGGACGCGTTTATGTCTGGAGAACGCCCAAAGAAGCGTTTCATTCTGAATGCCTCTTGCCGACTGTGAAGCATGGGGGTGGCTCCATTATGGTATGGGGTGCGATATCTTGGCGCGGTCTTGGGCCACTTGTTATTCTGCATGGGAGGATCTAATCCAATCACTATCTAAGCGTTCTAGGGGATCATGTCCATCCTTTTGTCCAGACAGTATTCCCTGGACAGCGACCGCTTTTTCAAGACGACAACGCCCCTATGCACAATGGTAGGTGTGTTCAAGAATGATTCAAACAGCATGACGATGCAGTTGAACATCTAGCCTGGTCCCTTCAGTCTCCGGACTTGAATATTTTTTAACATTTATGGCATATTTGGAGTCCAAACTTCGTTCCCGATTTCCACCTCCATCCGGACTTTTGGAATTAGAGACCGCTCTGCAGGAGGAATGGCTTAATATTCCTTTAAATATTGTCCATGACCTTTATGCATCTATCCCACGTCGCATTAAATCTGTACTTCAGTCAAAGGGTGGTCCAACCCCCTATTAATAAAGATTTTCCATTATTTCACAGGTGTTCGTATTATTTTGTCCACCATCTGTATATATATATATATATATATATATATATATATATATATGTTGTAATGCCCCCGGGCCGGAAGTTCTAGACCAAGTCCATACAGGCTTCGGGCTGAGTAGTACGATTCCGGTTTATAATAGAACCACACTGGTTGGAGTCACACTTGGCTAGGTGCCACCACAATATTAACTGAGCACCCTCAGGTGTGACATCTGGGGGGGTCGTACCTTCCCCACCCACTGACTTCAAAGAAGGACTTTCCGGTCAACGGATTTAGCTTATCAATATCCAGCTTAGACACGAAAGTATTTAACGGGGTTTGTCGGGATTCTATCCGAGCACCCTCACTGCCGAAAGCCTACGGGCTACCGATAGGTTACCTCTGGCCCTTATATATATATATATATATATATATATATATATATATATATATATATATATATATATATATATATATATATATATATATGTATGTATGTATGTATGTATATGTATATATGTATGTATATATACATATATATATGTATGTATGTATGTATATGTATATATGTATGTATATATACATATATATATATATATATGTATGTACAGTGTAATCTCGATCTATCGTTTTCGAAGGGACTGACTGAACTAAACGATGGATGCGGGAAAACGATAGATGCGGGAACATACAAAAAAGTATTATCATATACCATAAAGTTTTATATCCCTAAAATTTATTTACTCACATACATAAACGCATACATACCCGTAGTGTAACTGAAGATAAAATTACAAAGTTGTACTGAAATCCAAGATAATAATAATAAAAAAAAGAAATACACGTAGATACACAGGAATTTTGATTCAAATAAAACTACTTAATCGTCGTTTGTTTTTTGGTTTTTTTCTCTCCACAAGTAAACAATATTTTTTCTCTGTTGCAAATTGCATTCTTTTCGGTATCGATCATTGTGTGAAAGTGTAAAGAAGCGGCAGCCATGAATCGTTTGTAACTAGAACCATTCCACTGCACTGGATGGGGTCCGACATAAGACCACCAGCAAGTTCTGCTTCCGGGTGAAACCCTCATCGGCCAGTGTACAACAAAAAGCAATCAGAAACTTCTCACACCCTTGACCAAACACCAGGGCGCCTCTATCCCAAGGCCAACAGAAAAGCCAGAGGGCAGCAGGAACCCCTCAGGTCGACTGACTGTGAGCCATTCCTGATAAGAACAGAAATGTTGAATAGTCGGAGAATTTGGAATGAGTTGCCGAAAATAGGATACTCCAGAGGCTAAAGAATTAAGGAACACCAACGACGAACAAATAGTGAGAGTGGTACGATAACGCGAAATCCGACTAAACAGGAGAGAACAAAAATACGAGACCGTGAATCTCAAGTGTTCTGCTCATTGTTTAATCAGAGCGTCATTCTAGCTCAATTCAGACATTTATATTTCAGGTTCAGTTATTATAAAATAATATAAATTAATATAAAGCCGATAAATTAATATAAAGCTGCAATATTCTGAACGAATATTGCGGGAAAACGATGAATCGAGGAACGATACATGCGGTCTCTTTTTCTTTGATTTCTATTCAATTTATTCAGGACTGGATGAAATAAACGATACATACGGGAAAACGATCCTTCGGGAAACGATAGATCGAGATTCCACTATATATGTATATGTATATGTATGTACATATATATATATATATATATATATATATATATATATATATATATATATATATATATATATATATATATATATATATATATATATGCGTTTGCATATACGTATATATATGTAAATAGACACATGCATGTGTATACATACACATAGATATATATTATTTCTCAAATCATATCTTCCATACATTATAGCTCCATACATATTTTATCAGCTATCACCAACGCATCTCTCTTCTAAAATAAAATTATACCACCAACACTTCGAATAATCCTATTGAGAAAATGTATTATCTGCGTCACACGTATTCATGGACAAAGCTATGAATGCGTCCATGCGCATGATATATACTATATATACTTTGTTGCTAGTCTCATGCAAGAAAACAGTTTGATTTTTTTCCATTGACAATGTCCACAGTGCTCGAAATAAATTGACTAATTTCCTGTTTTGGATGAGTTCCACCGTAGATCTATTATACTTTTTTTATATACAGAGGGTTCAAAATCACCATATGTCATGTAACACACGTATATATATACTGTATATATATATATATATATATATATATATATATATATATATATATATATATATATATATATATTTAAAGGAAAACTAATGAGATCATAAATTTCTTGTAACAATGAAGAAATAAATTTTACGAGCTGTTTGTTAAAATTTATTACTTGATGTTCTTTCCTTTCCTGGGCACAGCAATAAAATTATAGGAAAGTCAAATATTTTAATAAATTTAAAATATGTTTCTAAATTCTGCGTAATTCTACGTAATAATCTCAAATAGTTCAACTCACCTCATAAAATCTAGATTTATGTGTAAAAGGCAGCGATGGAATTTAAAAAGGATTAATATCAATTACTGTAATTCAGCTACAAAACAGAAGTTAAAAGTAGCATGTTATAAATTACTAAATGTAACTTACAAGCTGTTAAAAGGATTTCCACGTAAATTTCCCCCGGGGGTTTTGAATAACAGCTTATGAACTGCATCGGTAGTCTTGTTTTAAACTTTCCTTGTAGGATAAATTAATCCTTCTTTGATATGATCAAGAATTTCCAACATATTATAATACAATATATTTTCGGTTTTAAAAATAATGCAAATTTAAAAGAAAACTACCATCTGAGAATAAATGTCTTTTTTGTATTTATATAATTTACTTATTCTTCAGTCACATATACTATCTATTTCTAGGGCTTTATATTTAGAGTGGGTCGTTTCAATGTACATTAATCATAGCATTTTTTAAGACCGCGTCGCTGTTTTTTCGTCCCATTCTTTAACAATTCTTATTCCTATGTCATGAAGTATTGTTACATAGCTTAAATGTTGATTTGCAATTTCAGTTTTGGTCACAATACATCATTTCGCATTAGAATGGGAAGATGTTTTATCTTTAAAGAAGAAGAAGAAAAGAGATTACAATTTCGTAATATATTGAAATCTCAATAACTCGGGTGATTTATTACATGTTTTTATTTACATTCTGCTTAAAATCTTATGTGGTAGTATAGGAATCTCCAAGTTACTGCTATGTTCTGTAGTTTCTCGGGAATCAAAGAATATAGAGTGAGTGTCCAAAATATCACCCCTGTGACTAATATCGCCTACTCTTGTTTCTAAAGTATGATTCGCGCTATGTATGAGAAAATGCAGTAACTGCTTAGTTCCAGGTTTGTACTAACAGCGGCGATAGCCACAACGCTCTTATCACTGACAACAGAAACTATATGGCGTCTGAAGTTCTTTTGGCTGTTGCCTTCGTAAACTTTGGCTCCAAAGAATCAGAATCCAGTGAATGACCAGGTAGGTGCATCCAAATTCTAATTTTGCTTATACCATTTGAAAGTTCATTAAACAGAGACTTTGCTAGCAACTCCTTTTAACAGGTACTCCTAATTTCGCCTGGTAGGTGGTAAGAGGAACAGAGGTAGGTGATATTAGGAACCGCTCTGGAGTTCACTGGAAATTTCAATTTTTCCAATTTAGCTACATATCTTAAACTAGCACTGGTTTTGGAGCTGGTTGATCTCAGGAAATCAAAGGAAATAGTTTTTAGGAATGTTTTTTGACTTTCCAGCCTAATCAGAAACTAAAAAGTGGATGAAATGTCGAAAAAAAGTTAGAGTATGCGATATTTGGAACACCTACCTGCTCTGGAGTTCACTGGAAATTTCAATTTTTCCAATTTAGCTACATATCTTAAACTAGCACTGGTTTTGGAGCTGGTTGATCTCAGAAAATCAAAGGAAATAGTTTTTAGGGATGGTCTTACAGAGTTTCCAGCCTAATCAGAAACTAAAAAGTGGATGAAATGTCGAAAAAAAGTTAGAGTATGCGATATTTGGAACACCTACCTGAAACATTGATGAAGACTAAACAATCCTAGGAGAGGAAAATTTTCAGAAATTCTAAATCTTTCGTTATTTCTCTGTATGAGAGTACCCACTAGAAGATATTATGGTAATTTTTCAGTTCTCCTTAATAAAATTGTCTTTCGACCTCTAATTTCCCCGAGAATAAAATTCATTCATAATTTTATACATTAATACTGCTCCACCTATATATTGGCTTCAGTTCTTCCAACTAATTGTACTACAGGAATTAAAAACTCAATCTACACCTGTATATTTTATTTCAAATAGCAGTAGTTTTGTTTCTAATAGAGCAATTTAATTTTGTCTACTGAAGTGGGAGTGGTTTAATTTTGTCTACTGAAGACAAGTTTACGATGGTAAATACGGTGCTCTTTATTCAAACATGGTATCAGTAATAATTGATAAACAGTTCAGTTCTTTTTACTATCATTCTATCAAATTTCAACCTTTATATTATTTCTATCTCTCTCTCTTTCTCTTTTATAAATCACTCGTCTTGGTTTAAATATGTTCTTTATTTAAAAATAACTTTTTATCTGTTAATATTTGAAAAGAATGAATGATTACACATATAGAAATTTTATTTCGGTGGTAAAAATTTATGAAGCTGAAGTGGTTATTTTGTAGTTATATTTCAGTAAATATTTAAATTTTCTTATCTTGAACTAAATTTTTGATATCGCTTTACTCTCTGTGTTCAATTACGCTAATGAAAAGGAATCATAAACGTTTTATTTGATACAAAAGATGAATCGCATCAGTCAAATGAATATCGATTAACTGCGTTTCGGCAGTGAGGGTGAAAAGTTTATAATAAAGATGACCGCATTTCTCTAAATGCAAAACACTCCTTTGAAATTTTATGAGGGAGAGTAATAACATACCAGGGAAAATAAATTAAAACAAGTCCTAATTGCAGTGGAATCAGATTAAAATTATAAGGATATATACAGAAGGTCGTTCGCACTTTATAGAAACTATTTTGATAGTTACGTTTTATGTATAAATGCATATTTTTAACGGTGATTTGCTTCAATCTGATAGCCATGGTTCTTGACAATAGCTCTAGTTCGAATTTTCCATGAAAGTAAATTTTTGCTTAGTACTGTTATGTCAGTTTTACCTCATTCCTCTTAGACCGTTTTCCAAACTCCGTTCAGTGTTTTTTGATGCCGTTTTCCTAAGGCTCGTATTAAAAAACCGAAATCGCAAAAGTCCATTGGAGAAGAGTTAGATAATTTTACAGGTATTTTAATAAATGGGATGCATTTTTTTCCTCTTTCTGATTCTTTCTTTGCTCAATAAGGAGCAGTAGATTCAGAGGTGTGACTAGAGCTTTGTCCATATGAAGCTGTACTTTATCAATGTCCTTTCCATATAAGGCTGGAATTTCTTCTTCAAACATTGGTTCTAAAATATTCTGGTGATAGTAGAGTAAATTAATTTTGGCTTTACTTGAGACTTTTTTATTTTTAATTTGCCGTTGTAACAAAATCCTGCTACTATCATGAACTCCTTTGAGAACTTTTCTGTACACTGACGAAGCCATTTCTTACGGTCATTCCCGTCAGTTGAGCAATAAAAAATTGATCTTTTTTACTACAGTCACTTAAATACACTCATGCCCCATCGAGTGTTACCACAAATTTTCATTTTTCATCAGCTAGGTGTTTATCATATAATTTCCCACAATTTGTTTTCCTTTCAGCAATATGCTTTGGAAAAAGCAGATGAACTTTAGGTTTAAACACCTTTTTTAACTTCAAATCTTTATGAATGATTTTACTTACAGTGCCAGAAGACATTCCTAGTTTCGATGCAATGGATCTTTGAGTCGGCGTATTTTCTTTTAGGATCTGAGACTTCACTTTCTTGATATTTACTTGCGTTCGAACAGTCTTAGCATGAGTTTTAGTGGCCATGTTTTCATTTTTACTTTCGGTTAGACGTTTTTTCCCTTTCAAATTTAATATATTATAAATACCTATTTTTGAAATTCCATAACCGCAATTTTTACACTGCTTTATAATTTGTTGATACGAATATTTCTCCTCGGAAAGTGCAGTTTCTTAACCCTCGAGCCATCTATCAATTTTAGGAGCTATTTTCAAAATAAATCTTTTATTTTACATTCCAATCAAAGCAAATCAATAGCAGAAAATTCAAAATTCTAAGTTGTGTGAAAACATTCTTTTTATAAATTTCTTAAATTGTTCTTACATATTAGGACAATATTTCCACTCAAAATTAAATGTTCAAGATGACGTGGTACACGTGTGATTGTTGAAGCTACCTCTTTCTTGCCACCAAATGGATGTTCTATCTACTTGGGGAAAAAGATTTCACAAAAAATACAATCTAATATTACAACATTTTATTTAAAGAAAACTTGAATTGAAATACAGCATATATTTTGGCTACACAAGCAGAAAATTGCATTTTTCAATCGTCACATTCCCCCTCTGTAATGCCTGGCTCATCTGGTACGTTGTCTGGTTGTAGTCCATCGTAAAACCACATATCATTTTGTGTGACGTATTTGCGGTCTTAAGTGGTAGGGAGTGGGAGTATGCTTGCTGAAGTTTGTTTAATATTAAAGGGGTACTGTTTTGAATGTTGAACATTCTTACTGATTTGTTATAGAGTAGTCCAACACTCACTACATAAGATGTTTCTTGTATTGATGAGGGATTTTTCATAAGTGAAAACTCTACATTTCGTTACAAAATAATTTTCCTTTTTACTACCATCAGAAAGAAACCTTTTGATAGGTAAACGAAGTTGAAAATCCTTTCTTGAGTAACTTCAGTAACGGAAAACTTTTTACTCGTCATTTATAAGGCGAGTATATTCACTCAGTAGTAAAACTTTTCTGTTTTCATTGTTCGCTTTTCGATGTTTCCGAAGGCACGATGGTAGGGCATAAAGCTGTGACCTGGTTCAGGGAACCTATGAATATTTTTTTTTTCAGACGCCTTCATTTAACAAGAAAACACAGGTACTGCGTTAAAGTGTGATTTTTACTGTGGGAGACGCAGTTGTCTGAGAATAAATAGAGCACTTTTACATCTTCACTCAACACTGAGTGTATATAATGATGTAAAAAACTGATTGGCTCAATTGGTGTATTTTTGCCTACAGACTCATCATATACATAGAAATAATTTTTCCCAGATTTAGCTGATGAAATCCCAAAGTTGTAAAACCAGCATTGTCTTTTATAAAAAGCATCACCTGACGGCACTTTTGGTGGCGGTATATTTGGTTTATAGTCAAAACATAACATTTCAACATTGCCCTCATTTACTGTAAGTGCTCTTTTTCTTTGAGTTCCTTAGAAAGGGGACTTAGAAAAGAGCTTAGAAAGGGGACTTAGGAAGAGGGCTTAGAAAACTTACGCCTTACGTATATGTGATGTTTCTTGAATGTCCAACTCCTTTCGTCAATTCTCGCTGATGGATAGTGAGCGAATTTCGTTTTCTATGTTGTCACTCTTTTGACAGGTATCCGACCTAGGGTTGCCGAAAGCAAGGTTGAAATTCTCCTTGAAATATCGGAATAAGAAATCATATGACACAGGATATCAGGGATGTTTTCTAATTACAACCTGTGCATTTGAGTTATGTCAGTATCTGCAGATAAGTATTTTCTCTCTTAAGAAAGCTGGCAATGTGGTCGTACACTATTTCCCTGTTTCTTCAGTAACTTGGTTTGGTCGATTTTTTGTGTTTTCCTCGACCATCCGGCTTCGGATGTGACTCGTTGTATTCTAAATACGTTTGAAGTGACGAAATGCCGTGAAGTGACGCGAAGGCCTTACAAACTCGTTCTTTTATCACCAAAGCGAACAGATTATAGGTTCGAGAATGACCTGGACTGACCTTGTCCATTCTTCTTTCTTCTCCGTTGAACTCGATTGATATTAATGAGCCCTCCCAAATACACAACTTACGCCCGCTGTTCACAAACTAGTTTATTGAAAGAATCGAGTAGGCATACTTTTCCATGATCGGTAAGTTTACGAAAACATCCATACTTACTCATACAATCACGGCCAGTAATTCGGAGTAATTTATCTCTCCCATTTACAGTTTTGTATGTCTTGCCTTCAGTCATTTGTCGTTTCCATATATTTCCCTTCAATTCGCTTTGAATCGAATCTTTCCGCTTTTTCCGAACTGGAATGCGATTGCTGTTTGCATCATCTTCGCCTGAAGTGATTTCTTCTCCTTCTGCAGGCTCATATAAATCACTAGACCCAGAGCTAATTAGTCTTTCCACTTCCGAATCACTCATTATTCTCTAAACAATGTACAGTATTGTTTATTAGAACCCAAAACTCCGCTGTTGATGAGTGTTATGTAATCTTCCTGTAAACACACCATGTCAGTTGTTTGAGGAAAAAAAAGAGGTAACTAACGAGACAGGCAGCTCATCTCTTGAGTAACTCAAGAACTAAAGATTGGAGCTTGCATCAAACGAAAGAATATTTTTGCCACGTTTTTATTAACTTGCTTTCTTGTTTGTGTGTTTGTCCAGTACAAATTTTGCAATCGATTTTTAACTAACTTCCCGACTAGCTAGACATTTGAAACTTTTAGAAAGGCTCAGAACATGATGACAATGCATTCTTTTAATACTTTTAGCCATCTTTAAGCAGCATTGAATTCATTTTCAGTTAATTTTGTTTTGTATGGAAAGTTAGTTCGGAAAAAATCCGCAAGGTGGTGCTTCGATCAAATTCAATGCTTGCACTTTTGCGTAACGGCGTTTGACGATTTTGAAAACAAAATACATGTGAATTTAGTCTGTTTACAAAAATATTGTGAGAAAAATTTTAAAAAAATTATAAAAGTTACCAGTTTATAAAGTCTGTGGATAGTGGAAATGACTAAAAAGTGATTAAAATTAAATAAAAGAAA
Source organism: Dolomedes plantarius (assembly GCA_907164885.2). NCBI lineage: Eukaryota > Metazoa > Arthropoda > Arachnida > Araneae > Dolomedidae > Dolomedes > Dolomedes plantarius. The sequence goes on from OU015501.1 coordinate 99,804,226, forward strand.
GTGAAAAAGAATAATTAAGTAAAGGTTTGTGCAATTAGTTTATATGATTCAACAGAAAATTTAAAAGCGTGGTATATAAAAAGTTCATTTTATCTTGCAATTATTTACCACAAGATAGTAGGCTAAGTATGCCGAATATGAGACCTTGCCTAATATGAGACCCCAGCTTACAGAACGTATCAAGTGCTGCCGCCTGGCGACTGGGGCGTAAAACAGTAGTCTATTGCATCATTCGTAATCTGTGAGTTAGTCGAGTGTTTGCACGCGCACACAAAGGTGCAGCATTTTTTTCCCCTGAATGTGCACTCGTCGACATTTTTGCATCACCATTTTCATTGGCTGTTTTCACCTTCAAAGTAAGACTCTTATTAAAACTGTTAGTATTGATAGGTAGCTATAAATGTGGAGTGTAAACACGCCTGTTTGTTTTCAAGCTAACGTCAATCCTAACCTAAAAAGGTCGTTGGCGGGTTCAACAACATGGTCGTGCCCAATATGAGACCCCAAAGCATGCCAAATATGAGATAGGGTCTCATATTAGGCATTTTAGTTTTCACTCTCACAGCCTTGTTTCCTCTGAAGCTGCAGATACAATGACGCCCAGGGGAAATCCACAACCATGTAGCAGTAGTGACAATGTGGAAGATATTGATCAAACAACAAGTTCAAACCAGTTCTTAGTGACTCCTGAAGAAATAAATCCCTTGCCTGCGTTACTTGAGAAAAACACCTCGAAACCAAGTAGGGTCCGTAAGCTGGACTGATATTATCACACCATCACCCTATAAAAATAAATTGATTGATAGCATTAAAAGAACTGCAGCATATTTGAAAAATAACTTTGTTTCCTACAAGAAAAAAAGGGAATAGACCTAAAAGATAAGAAATCAAAGGATAAACATGGAAAAGGAGATCAAGATAAAAAAAGAAAAGGATAAGGAAACAATAAAGAGAAAAAGAAAAGGGGTCCCTACAGGAAGGAGAAAATTAAATATGGATGAAAATACAACACTAGTTAAAAAACAGAGAACGAATACGCCTAATTATAGCTATGATGATCTCAGCTCAACGGAAGATGATGAAAAATTTTCTCTCCATGATAGCAGTGATGATAGCATTGATGAAAACGACGCTGAATGCCTTTCTTGTGGTTGTTTATTTAATTAAGACAAACGAGAAGAGCAGTGGCATCAATGTAGAAGGTGTTTCGCGTGGGCCCATGAAGATTGTGGAGCTGACGAACTTTTTATTTGTAAACGATGTGAAAAGTTTTAATCTAAAAACAAAAAGTAAACAAAACCTGTAGTGTAAACCAACTAATTTGTTTAAAATGTCACTTTTCTTTTTCACCTATTAGTGTATATAGTTAACTGTTATCTAATTATTGTGTACAGTTTTGTTTTTTACGAACTTTTCAGTAATTCTAATACATTTTTAGAGTTATAGAAGGGGGGGGGGGTCTCATATTAGGACTACTTTTTCAAACCCCAACAAATGGAACACTTGTGTTTATAATTGTATACAAGAAAATTTTAAGGTTATTTTCATTTTCTGTCATTATTATATGTAGTAAAATATATGCATTAAAAGGATATCAAGTTGGTACTATAATCCCTACTTACTTTCCTAGTTATATATGAAAATCAAAAGAGGTCTCCTATTTGGCATACTTACCCTACATGTTTGGCAACTCCAAACTCTCCCAGGATGGAGCTACCTCCTTTTTGCAGCATACCCTTCAAACATCAAGCCAACTGTAAATAAGTTAAACTAAATATTGCCTGATGCTATAGTGCTCCGTTCTCATTTTGTCCATTATAGAGGGCATATCATTTTCAACAGAGTAATTGTTTTCCCCTGAGAAAATAAATTATTCTGTTAAATAAATTCGTATATTGACGGTGGGAAACAGAGTATTTATTAATGATGTGTATTTAGCTCCCAATTGACAAAATATAAATAACTGAAAAGTCAAAGCAAATCGGTACTTCTGGTAGAGACGGTACTTCTGGTATTTGAGTACCTTTAACAAAGTGTTATTTAAAAGATGTGATCTTATGAAAGGTTTGATAAAAAGAAAAGAATTTTAAAATAAACAGTTTTAAATGTTTCAAAACTGTCAGAAAATCGTTCTTTAAGCGTTAAGTAATCCTCTTATCATGTTTTAATCATTGTCTTTAATAGTACAAATCATTGGCTATGCGAAATTACATTTTTACTTTTTTGCAACAGTTTTTATCTTACTTTCTAAATTTGGAATACGGAGCTATTTCACAGTTATACAAGACTACTTTTAATGTAACTATTCCGATTTATCACGCATTTTCTGAGAACAACAAACTAGCTCCTTTACCTGATTTAATGAGATAACACGGCTTGTAGTCTCCCCATGCAAAAGTATGCCACATCAGACATTTACATATGCAAATCTTGTTAATTATGTATGGAAGTTTCTGTAGTTTACTTTCCACAATTTTTTGTTGGTGATCATAAAGGTTTTGCTTTTTATCGTTTAACTTTTTAAATCCTGTTTATTCCTAATTAAATTTCCTATTAGTCGATACGTTGTTGTTTACTTATTTTAACAAACCAAGAAAATTTTATTGCCTCTAACGAAGCAAGAGTAATGCTTATTCTCAAAACATTTGACATTAATGGGAATTCATGCCTCATAAATCATTTACAAGTACGGTAATTACTTCGCGAAAAAAAATTGGAGGACAGCATACATCCACTTTAGCACAAGTATTCAGACAGAAATGTGCAAAATGTTTCTGATTTTGAAAGGAACTTAAAAACCTAGAGATTTACGAACTTTTGGACAAAATATGCATTTTTCTCTCCCTACCTCCTAGCTATGATGTCACTAATTTTAACTTCAGTCCGCATCGCGTTTTTTAATTAAAAATTTTTTAGACTTCATTTAATTATTTTTTTAATTTTCTCATGCTTAATTTCATATATATGCCTGCATGGGACATTATTACAGACGCATTGCAAGCAGTTCAACTTATTTTCGGGATAAATTAGACACAAGAAACGTAGTCTAAATAAAAATAGAGCGGAAAGAAAGGAAAAGTATTAAAACTGAAATTGAAGATATAAAAAATGTAGCGAAAAGTTAGCTTAAATGCTTGAGGAAATGGAAAATCTAGGGACTTTATGCGATAACTTCAGTATGATAGAGTTTGAGAAAGGTTCTTAAGACTGAGAAAATAGATATTTCGAGATAAGAAATAAATTTGACGAAGAAAGTTCAAGCACTTAATCTATAAATTCTGACGGAAAGTAATAGTAAACACCTGGCGTATTCAAGTAAAAGGTTCCTATAATTTCTTTCAGATGTCTTGCAAGTAATTCACATTTCTATCCACTTTTTCGTTGCATTCTACGTTGATGAATGATCTTGCTAGAATGTTTTCTGCGATTGGCTTCGATACAGTTCATAAGTAAATGTTAAAATATTAAATTACTTTTCCCAACATGCAGTATTTGGGTTTTTAAATGTTTCAATTTATATATCTTTAATTATAAGACATTTACTTCTTGGCCATTCTAGATAAATGAAGAAAATGTTTAAATGGTTGAAAAAGATATAATGTGCTTTAAAATAATCTTGAAATTGCTAAGTTCACGCAGTAAAGTTTATATTGGAAAAAGATTTAATATGCATTAAATTAAATACCATATTAGGAAACTCTTTACATGTTTCCAGTATTCATCTACTTTTGTTGATAATTTAAATTATATTTACAAATATCCTGGAAAGCATAGGCCTAATTCTGTTTTTCACATATAGTTATTCAGGAGAGGTTTTTTTTACATAAAAAACCTTTTTTAAAAAATCATACAAATTTTTTTGTATCAAAACCACGCATTTAATAATAGATGTCAGTTTATACCGAATGAAATAAATCTCTGTAATTAATGTAATTCTTCAACAGAAGTAAAAAAATCTTACCATATGATTTTTATACGTGCAATAAATTTTAATTCCTGACTTCTAATACAAAATAAAAGCCAGTAAATTAACTGATTTTTATAAGTTCTTAAAATAATATTGCTTATCCATTACCAGTTTTATTTCAATATAATGGATATTGATACCTTCATAGTAAAATCATACTAAAATTAACTTGTCTTTAATAAAAGTAAACATCATAGCAACATATCAAAATATTTCCACTGTATCAATCGTTTTTCTAGTGCATCATAATGTCTAAGGAAAAGTTTTTTAAGGAGGGAATTTTACGGTTCATCCATTTTTTAATATTCTGTTGTTAAATTTATCTCTTCCCCTACCCCTCTAATTTTTTTTCATTTTAAAGCTAATAAATGATTTGGATACCTACATAAAATCGCATTCATATTAATTGCCTTTAAATCAAAATAAACATCGTATCAACATAGCAAATGCTCCTGGCATATAATCTTCCTTCTAATGGATAATATATGATGAAAATTTCTTTAAATGAAGGAATTTTCAATTCCACTCTGTATTTCTTAAGCTAAAATTTTATTACTGTGTCCCTGTTTCATTCAGATGCTTCTTATTTAAAGGCATTAGTTCTAATTTAAATACAGAGGCTTTTAATGACACATTTCACTATCCCTTTTGAGATACCGAATTCTTGGAACACGAAAATACAGTTCTTAAAGCTTTCATTACCATTTACTCAAAAAAAAGTATTTTCTTTTCTTAGGTGAAAGACTGAAAAAGGAAGCAGAGGAGAAATTAGAGTAATTTGTTTCAAAATCTTTTTCACTCTGTGATTACAGACTTTAATCTATTTTATGCAGATTGAATTATTTTCTCATTTAATACAAACTATCTTGCAACAAATTTCAAGAACTGAGGTTTATAAATCTAATAAATTAAACATATATTAAAAAGTATCGCCCAAACATTATCGCATACCATCGTCTGTATGCTGATGTAACGCTTGAAGTAATTTTGATTAAAACTACAAATAAGCAAATAAAAATTCATGTAAAAATACATAAGAATAAAATGAGGCATTCTGAGGCATATAAAATTATGATTTAGGATAAAATTTTGCCCGATTTTTATAAAACTATTTTTAAATTTAAATGCCTGACGCGTGTAATTCGCTTTTACTTGAATTTAATATTTAAAGCTGCACAAGAAAATTTTAGGCTGTGTTATTTTTAGTTATTGTCTATTCAAAGGGGAAACCAAAGAAGTTCTATTTTTAAGGTAAATTAGCTATATATTTAAGCGGGTAAATTAAATTTCATGTTTTTAATTTTGTTAATTAACGAGAATAAATGGTTACAGCGTGTCTGCAAAAACTTTTCTAATATCAAAACTGGTACTTCATCCAGCTAAAAATAATTTTTAATATGTTTTATGGTGTAATAACTATCACTGAAAGTTATTGAAGTGTGCCTATACCACCATATGAGGAAAGAATATATTTTTAGATAAATTGCTATTACGGGAAAAATAAATTTTAGAAATTTTTTGATTTATTAGAGCAATTTAAAAGACTTCACTTTATTTTTGTTTTTTATTAAAACTAACACTGATAATTTTTCTCAGAACTTCCATTTGAATAAGTAATTTGAATTGAATTACTTATTCGAATGGAATCGCACATTTTATAGGCTTTCAATTATTTTGCAGGTTATTATACGATCAGTGTTTTGGAGGTTTTAGAATTTTTTCACGTAGCCTAAATCCTAAATTAGAGAAAATACAGGGAAAATCCCCATTTTCCCTCTATAATTCCTTAATTATAAAGAAAAACAACGCGACATCGAAAACCTAACCAATATACTATCAAAGAACACATTTTTTTATATTTTACTCCAAAAAAACAGAGTTGAAACATTCCTTTGGATTCTGAGTTCATTTATAAAAGCATTTTACGCACTGGACTTTAATTAGACAAGCTTCGAATTTTGTTTTATTTCCGGGAACAGACCTACTGACAACGAGTTTTTGATTACATACTGATATCCTAAATTTGAGCATTATCGAATTTGTACCATTATCGGGGTCTCTAAAATACATGTTGTACTCTGTGGAAATAAACAGCCCAGAATAAGTCTGCGTGGTTTCAGTGCTGTCACTGTTAAATCTAATTACCATTCAATATCATAATCGAATTTTATCAATTTCGTTAGTGCCCTTTTCTGTTTTTCCTCCACGTTAATTTTCTGTCTACTGATGTTTTACCTCAATACTCTTTTATTAGAGAACAAAGATTTCATCCAATTCCTTTGAACAAGTAAGCAATATGTTTCATTTTTTGCTTTTCAAAATTTTTAAGAAGTCTTTATACTCATCATCTCCAAGACATTTCAAATACAGGGTCATCAAAAAAGGTTGGACACATTTCATATAATCATATTTAATGAAATAATTACAATACAAACAATTCTTTCGTTGTAATGTACAGAATTAATAGAATTTTACCTTAATAAGTTTCAATATGAGCACCGTTGATTTCTCTGCACATATCAAGTCGATAATCAATCTCTAACAAGGTGTTACGGAGCATGTCTGGCGCCACTGTGGCAATTGCATTGGCAATTCTCTCCCGTAAATGTGTCAAGTCCCGTACCTTTACGCTGTAAACAGTGTTCTTGACGTAACCCCAGATTTGTACTCCGCTAACCACAACACACATTGAGCTTTCTCCTGAAAAGTCGATATTGCACTGTCGGAAAGCCGAACGAACACCTCTTCCACCTTGCATCGTTTCTAAGCAACGTTCCACGTCACGGTTGCGTACCAGTTACATTTAGAAATCTTCGACACTTGCCAAGTTGTTTGAAAAGAATATTATTGCGTTTGCTCAATTTCTTTTAGAATTATAAGCTTTCGAAATGTGTCCGACCTTTTTCGATGACACTGTACTTTGTGTCGAATAAACACTGATGTCGTAAAATCACAGATCTCATTAAACATTTCTAAAGCCAAACCACCACTATTCCCATCAGAATAAGCAACACATTCTTCAATGAGTTTATGCTCAGCTTTATCAATCAGTTTTAATTGTATTCACGCAATAACTGTAAATTGACCTTAAAATCAATTGCAAACTATTTTGACCACTAGTGGTTTGCCCGTCAAAAATGACGCGTTAATTTTTATTTTTATTAATTTACATCTGCAAAGTCAATATTATTTGTATACTTAATAGCTTCTCTAATTTCTTTTATTTAAATTATACACATTTTTAATTATTTAAAATTATGCAATATCAGAACTATTATGATCCATTTAAGATACAATTTTTTTAAAAATTTAAATAAAATATGAACTCCACATAATGGCATCAATTTACTTAATTCGATTACATTTATTAATTATGAAATATTAAATTCTGTCTGTTAACAGTATCAAACGTAACTATTGTAAAAATTCAAACAGTATTAAATAAGAATGAAATATTGGTTTTAAGTGTTTATAAAAAAAAATCTTTATTTTTTTTTTTCCTTATAATGATTTTTATTTTTTTTAACATTCATTTTAAATGTAATACATTGCGCTGTAAGTAAATTTCCCATTAACTGCGGTGGAAAATTCTAACATAGTTGTTTTATAATTTCAATTCATAAATGAACACGCGCCAAATATAAACAATTGAGGTGTTCGGTAATTTTCATTTAAAGATGTTACAAGTTGAAAAATATTTTCGTATATTTCGATCGAGAGGAAAGTATAATATTAAAATATTTCAACAATTAAAGCTTAATTTCAATTTATTTTATTTTAAAAACGCGGTAAATTACATTTGAATATGGCAACAAAAAGGAAAAAGCGTTCCAGACAGAGAGATAGATCTGTGCTATTATTAATTATTACTAATTAGTGATAGAATAAACAAAAGAAATTACGCCGATTTTAAGCTGCAGTTAGCCCTTACTCCCCTTGAAACTAAACTGTTTTATAACTTCCTTTGATAAAAAAAATAATAAATAAAAACTATACCATTGAAAGAGATTAGGAGAATCTGGTGAAGTCACTAGCGTACAGTGACTTCGCAGAAAAAATTAAATGTCTATTCCATAAAGAAAACAATTTTTTTCTCAGTGTGACGATGATTTCAGTGTTGTTGATCTCGAGAGAATTTTTGACTTAGTAAGCATAGTGCTTTTTCAATGCAAGAAACTATTGACTTCTAATTTTTTTGTTAATACGAAATTTGTCAGAAGCTTGAAAAAAAATTGCAGTTAGTTATGTTATTTTTTGCAGCTACAATAATTTCAACATCGACTATTGTGTCCCTAGTATACAGCTTAGCCTAATAAAATTTCAGTGGGTGTCCCAGATATTGCTCCTGTGCCTAATATCGCCTACTCGTGTTTCCAAAGTAAGATTCACGGTATGTATGAGAAAATGCAGTAACTTCTTAGTTCTGGGTTTGCACTAACAGCGGCTCTAGTGACAACACTCTTATCACTTACAACAGAAACTATATGGCATCTGAAGTTGTTTTGGCTATTGTCTTCGTAAATTTTGGCTCCAAAGAATCCAGTGAATGACCAGGTAGGTGCATCCAAATAAAAATTTTGCTTATACCATTTGAAAGTGCATTAAACAGAGAATCCAGAGGTGCTATTACTTTGCTAGCAATGCCTTTTAACAGGTTCTCCTAATTTCACCTGGTAGGTGGTAATATTTACAGAGGTAGGCGATATTAGGAACCGCTTTGAGGTTACTGGAAATTTCAATATTTCCAATTTAGCTACATAACTTAAACTAGCAATGGTTTTGGAGCTAGTTGATATCAGGATACCAAAGGAAATAGTTTTTAGAGATGTTCTTTGAGTTTCCAGCCAAATCAAAAACTAAAAAGTGGGTGAAATGTCAAAAAAAAGTTAGAGTTGGTGATATTTGGAACACATACCCTAATAATAATAATAATAATAATAAGCTTAAAATAATAGCTTTTTTTCAAATATTTCATAACTTATGACTGCATTTATTGATCTTTGCAGAGTCTTTTTGAATCAAAAATGCATAAAAACAGGAATATTGTGTCAACGAAACTTCCATGCAAAACGAATTTTACATTATAATTATTGCGTATATTTTGGTAAATATACAAAATGCAATTAGATAAATACACAGCGTATAGATTCAAAAGAAAAATATAGGCCTTGTATGTTATAAAAATGGCATCAAAAAGCTTGATGAAAATGTCAATTAAGAAAATCCAAGAACTGCAGGACTTACACTGGAATGAAGAGAATTATTTATCTTAAGATAGTTATTAATAGACGTAAAAAGGCATAAAGGAAATTAATCATATAGATGGGGAATTCGAAGAAGAAAAGTTAAATAAAATACGTGTTTTGAAAAATGTAATTTACCTTAAAGGAAAATGTAATTTTCCTTTAAGGAAGAAAGTTAAAATAAAGCATAGAAAGTTAAAATGATTTCCTAAAAGATACGAAATTCTTACAAGCAACGCAAAAATTGGTTACGTGTACTATCACATCGAGTGTTATAACAAATTGATTCACTGTGTTTTGTATAGGAATGCATAATATCCTTTTCGACTCAATATAACTGCCTGATCTAAGATCCTTACAAGGTTATTGCCCGTCAAAAATAAAACTTCTTTTCTCAGAATTATAAATGATACATTTATTTAGCCGCGTTGAAAAATAAAGCGTTCTTCTTTTAAAACGAAATGACTATCAGACTGAATCCTTATTTTTCTTATTGAACAATATGGGTTTTCAGCTTTCAATTCCCATCCGCTTTCAAAAGTCAGTTCTCCACTATTTTTGTTTTTTCATAATGAGATACTTTCAAATGAAATCATCTCTTAGTCTTCTTGCGATTTGATTTCTAAAATGCTGTCACCATATGAAAAAGGAAGAAATGGAGAGAATACAAAAAAATTGAAGAATACATCAGAGAAATGTATCTAGATTCACACAGAATTATTGCATGTCATTCTTCTAAATATATCTTCTTAAAGTTCTTCTAAATGTTCTAAGTAATGTGTTGATGATTTTATTTTCCTGCACTTAACCGTAGAAAACAGTAATAGAGTGTTATGTACATTTAATGTATACTTCTAAAAACATATAGCATATAAGTTAATGAATTTCCTTTCTATAGTAATGAATATGAAATTCCTAAATAACGAAGATAAAACCGTGATTGTATATAAATATTATTACACCCTCATAAAAAAGAGCCAAGAAAAATAGCCTTGTAGAAGTGAGTTGTTCTCTTAACAAACAAGTACATTCGAACCGTCATTTTGCTTTTCGCAGGGGAATTCACGAAAAGATCGCTGTAGGCGGGAAAACATACCACACGGAAAAGGTAGAAAATTGTTATAAGAATTTTTAGTGAATACATCATGTCCACTTCATACGATATATTTATCATAACTTATGAATATAACGCTATAAAAGCACGTACATTTACTTTATATATATATATATATATATATATATATATATATATATATATATATATATATATATATATATATATATATATATATTATAAGTGGTTATCAAAATAATGTAAACACTAAGAAACAACATGAAAACCTTTATTAACATGGCTCAAGATCACCTTTGTCAAGTAATACTACCTGATTCAGCTAGGAATTAAATTATAGATGTCATGAATAGTGGTTAAGAATATATTATACCTTTCTTAGGGTGAAAATCGGGAATGTTCCTGTAGAGATGCTGTTGGTGGATATCGATTGATGACTCTATCCGCTTAAACAGACCACAGTGGTTGAATGGTATATACACTGAAGTGCCACTGAATTAGGGATTGCAAAGCCTATGCAAATTGTGTAGCGCTGCGCATCATGTATGCGCAAGTGAGGGCGCTGTGGTAACTGCATATATAGCGCGTACTGTGGTTGTTCTGAATTAGTTGTTGGAACTGCCAGTATGGGTAAACTGCCTGATTTAGACGCCTTCGATCACGGACAAATCGTAGGTGCGCGACGCATGGGCCATTCAATTTCCGAAATCGTCAGACAGCTAGGATTTTCAAGGTCGACAATGTCAAGAGTATACCAATATTACATGGATGGTGGAAAAAAAACTAGCGATCGGGCAAACTGCAAAGGACAATTAGCCTTGACAGTGCGTGGTGAGAGACGGCTCAGGCGTATTGTACGTAGCCAGCGAAGCCAAACATTAGCTCAAATTACCACCCAGTTTAATGACGGTGCCAGTCGTACAGTCAGTAAACGGACTGTGCAACGCTCGCTTCACCGTATGGGTTTCGGGAGCCGTCGACCTACGAGAGTACCATTGCTCTATACTCGCCATCGGGCTGCACGTCTTGCCTGGGCAAGAGAGCACAGAGACTGGAGTGTAGAGGACTGGAAACGAGTAGCATGGAGTGATGAGTCTCGATTCCGACTACTTAACGCCGACGGAAGGCTGAGAATATGGCGTCAGGCTCATGAAGCCATGGATCCTGCATGCCTGGCTGTAACTGTACAAGGGCATGGTGGCTCAATCATGGTCTGAGGTGTTTTTTCGTGGCATAGTTTGGGATCTTTGGTGCGTGTACTAACCTCCCTCAATGCAATTCGGTACGTAGAGTTGCTGGGTGATCACCTCCATCCGTTTATGCTGTTCTGTTATCCGCACAGTAATTGAGTTTTCCAGCAAGACAACTGTACCTCTCACAAGTCTCGGATGGTTACTGGCTGGTTGGATGAGCATTCCTCTGACTTCTCTGTCATGAATTGGCCACCTAGAAGCCCAGACTTAAATCCTATTGAGCATCTTTGGGATGTTTTGGAACAAGGCGTGAAAGGCCATCACACAGCACCAAAGAACCTTACTGAATTATGGACAACTTTAGCCAATATTTGGCAAGCCATTCCCGTGGAACGTTTCCAGAAACTTGTTGAATCTATGCCTCGTCGTGTGGCAGCCGTTATCAAGGCCTGAGGAGGCCCAACGCGTTACTAGGTAGGTATCCCTAATTCAGTGGCACTTCAGTGTAGTTGAGTGGATTATGCAGGGCCAGACAAGATATTTGACTTCGTTTTCGCTCTCTTCAAACGGCTACTTTATAGGTTTAGCTGTATGTATAGGGACATTATCATCCTGGAGAACATTATCTCCTGATGGAAACAATGTTTGCATCATAGGATGGACCTACTGAGCTAAAATTTTGACATTGTCTTTCCTAGTTATGCCATTTTTTGACATATTATACTCCACCAAGATTTTCTCTCGTGGCACCATTTTGGACGATATTTTGCATTGACATCTGTCAGAGGTGGCTTGGGAATTGTTACTCTTCCGTAAACGTTTTGTTTGTGAAGTTCATTCATACCTGTAATAGTTGATACTGGAGCATGTAGATTCAGATTGGGCTCTATGGTCAATTTGGTTGCAGTTGTATTATTTTTTATGCCCCAATCCGCTTAAATACCTAGTCCGTCACTTTCACTCAGCTCTCCCTTTCGTCCACTATTATGTTTCGCAGAGGATGTTTTTCCGTGCACTCGGTAATCTGTCATGACTTTCGATACCATAGCTCGAGAAAAACTCATTACCCGGGGGGTTGCGGTAACAGATACTCCAATTAGACGCGATTCAACAATTTACCCTTTTTGTAAGGTTGGCAAGGTTTGATATCTTACGCTATCCCCCCAAAAGGACGTTGCTCTTAGCTTCATTACTGCTACCTGACAGAATAATATTATATTCACTATATTCTGTAAAAAAAATTACCTATGGCCGGATCTGTTTTTTAAGGAATGTGAAGAATATTCATATACTCCACTAATATTGATAGGTGTTTCCATTATTTTGATAACCATATATATATACACAGTGCGTCAAATAAGTTTTAAGACTCGTCCCAGAGCACAGGTTGTAAAGGCGCTGTGAGTGTAAATCCGCATGCGTCATAACGTCCATCGTCTGCTGGCACACTGCTAACAAGTTGTGCGCATTTCGTTAAGTAGTTGGGAGAAGGCGATCGTTTATTGCAGAAGTGAATATTTTTCATGTTGATTTTTTAAGATGGAGCAAAGAGCTGTAATTAGATTTAACGCAAAACTTGGTAAAAGTGCTTCGGAAATATACCAACTCATGAAACAAGTTTGCGGTGACTGTTGTTTAAGTAGATGAAATGTTTTTGTGTGGCACAAACGTTTTTTGGACGGAAGAGATACGGTAGAAGATGATCAGAATAGTGGAAGACCAATTTCATCTAGGAGACCTGAAGTTATTGAGAAAGTACGAAATTTCGTAACAAACGATCGCTGTGCATCACTGAGAATGATGGAAAACTCTTTAAACATCAACAAAGATACAATTTGAACCATCCTGCATGAAGATTTGGCAAAACAAAAGTGTGTGCTGAATTTGTTCCACACACTTTAACCCCTGAGCAAAAAGCAATGAGAAGTGCACATTGCGGAGACATTATTTCAGCCTCTGAAAACGATCCAAACTTTTTAAAGTCCATTGTTACAGGTGATAAAACATGGTGTTTCCAATATGATCCTGAAACAAAACGAAAAAGTGCGGAATGGAAGTCACCAAATTCACCACAAGCCAAAAAAACAAGAAAAGTTCCATCCACAATCAAAACAATGCTCATTACATTCTTCGATAGTAAAGGTATTATCCACAAAGAATTTGTTCCAACTGGACAAACAATTACAGGTCAATACTACTTAGCTGTATTAAAGCTTTTGATGGCCAGAAATCGTCGCATTCATCCAGATTATAGGACTGAAAGCAGTTGGTGTTTGTTACGTGACAATGCACCCACTCACACTTGCCTTATTTGTAGTCGATTTTTGGCAAAAAATAATGTTTGTGTGTTGAACCATCCACCGAATTCACCTGATTTAGCAACCTGTGACTACACCTTTTTCCCAAAACTTAAAATGAAGTTAAAAGGGTGGTATTTTGAGGATATTTCGACCATACAAGAAGCTTCGACGCGTACTTTGCAGGCCATTCCACAAAGTGATTTACAACAAGCTTTCGATTCATTATTAAATCGCTGTAAAAAGTGCATTGAAGCCGGAGGGTCCTATTTTGAATAAAAAACCAAAACAGGTATTAATTTCTTGTTTCCATTTCTTTTTACAGACCCAGTCTTAAAACTTATTTGACGCACTGGGTATACCGGGTGGCCATAATTAAACTGACAGTGCTCACAGTGTTCTGTAGCGCGATCTATTTGCGAGAATGAGGCCACATTTTGTAGGAAGATTAAACAAGACGGGGGACGAAGGATTCCGCGAAAAAATAACTTAGTTCCAAAAGTCACCGCTAGGGGAATATTTGGCGCTGTGTAATAGAAAATAGAGTGTTAACAAATGCAAATCAATACGGAAATTACCTTTTATTTTGCATTCAAATGAGGTTCAATGTGGCTGCCGTATATTGCATTCTGTGCACAGTATGCACAGCAGCAGAAAGTAACATGTCTGCAGGAATCTCCCGTACAGTCCGTGATATGTTATCCTTCAACGTAGCCAGGTCCTGGACCACTCCTTGATAGACCTTGGACTTAAGGTAACCCCATAGCCAGAAGTCGCATGGGGTAAGATCAGGCAACCGAGGTGGCCATGCAGTTGGAAAGTAGCGGCTAATGACTCTTTCTGTTGTGAATTTCTGTCGTAGCAGCTGTTGCACCCGTACAGCAACGTGTGGAGGGGCTCCATCTTGCATGAAAATGATTTCCTCCAGGTGTCTTTGCTGAAGTGCCGGAATGAGAAAGCTGTTCAACATGTGGCGATATTTCTCTCCGGTAACAGAACAGGTTTCCGGTCCTGTCGGGGTAATGTTCTCATAGAAGAATGGACCTACGATAAATTCCGCTGTGAACCCACACCAAACAGTTACCTTTGGTGAATGTAAGGGAATTTCTGTGACTGCATGTGGTGATTTGTCATCCCGAATTCGGCAGTTCTGGGTATTCACAGTTCCATGCAGGTAAAAGTGGGCCTCGTCTCCCCATAAGATTTTCCACGGCCAAGCCTCATCCACCTCCATTCTGGCATGAAAGGTGAGAGCAAAAGTCAATCGCTTATCATGGTCGGGGTACAGTAACTCCTGCACACGGCTGATCTTGTTCGGATAGAAGTTTATAATCTTTCGTAAGATTTTCCATACCGTACTGTAAGGTATATCCATATTCCGAGCTAATCTACGAGAGCTAGAGGTGGCAGCAATATTGTCTGGTCCTCTGTCGACAATCGCCGTGGCAACTGCTTCGATTGTAACGCATTTGTTAACACTCTATTTTCTATTGCACAGCGCCAAATATTCCCCTAGCGGTGACTTTTGGAACTAATTTATTTTTTCGCGGAATCCTTTGTCCCCCGTCTTGTTTAATCTTCCTACAAAATGTGGCGTCATTCTCGCAAATAAATCGCGCTACAGAACACTGTGAGCACTGTCAGTTTAATTATGGCCACCCGGTATATATATCAAACAGTTCCGTAACTGACTGACTCACTGAAATACAACGCACAGACCAAACCGCTGGACCTAAAGGGCTGAAATTTTACATGGCGATTCTTCTTATAGTGTAGGGGTGCACTAAGAAAGATTTTTGAAAAATTCTTCTTAGATTTTTTTAAATTAAATTTTTAAGCTGTTTTAGTAACTTTTTTTAAATTTGCATTTAAAATAATAATTTGAGGGTTATAAAATTTATATCACGAGAAAGATAATAAAAATTCCTTTAAAATTAAATCTTTTTTGGAATCTTTAGCTCCATTTTCTGAATTTTCGTGAATTTTTAAAGATTAATTTTTAGAATTTAATTTATTAAATGCTGATCACGTGATTTCTTTTTCTGGTACTTTAAATAAATTTATCGTCACGTGCATAACAACCAAATAGACAAAAAAAAATTTTTCGTGCTAATGCGGCAGACGATTGGACATTAACCAAAAAAATATTAAAATACAGTAAAAGATATTATGTTCCTCAAACTGTACTATATTCTTTACTAAGTTCTATTAGATTTATTTTGAATATTTTCTTCTACATTATTTTGTCTATAAAAATATCCCTTATGATTTTTTTATAAATATATTTTTTTGTTTTTATTTACATCATTTGTATACATTGATCGTCGTATTTATTATATATATATATATATATATATATATATATATATATATATATACAAATATATACATATATATATATATATATATATATATATATATATATATATATATACATACATATACATATATATATGTAACATACTGGACAACCCAAGGAGAGAATGGGCGTCCAGCACATCACAGGGAATGAAGAGTAGTCGTGGCTTGAAGAATAGATGACACTGGCCCAATAGATATCGAAATCTCCCATGTCACGGTGAGAAGGAGCTGTTAATATTACAACTCACTCCATATCAAAAACGACACATTCGGCTTCTTACGGAAAAGATTTTATTACGTCTACTCAATACCGTTACATGATCAAAAAAGCGCACAGGTTTCTGTTCAGGCGGTTTATATAAACTTTGTCATGTGATCAGGATAGCGATTAGGGATTTGCTGTTGTCGATAAGTCACATGTGGTTTTATGGAATCTGCGCAGAGCTTATCTAAAATATTGGGGGACGCCGCGCATGTTTGAAAAAGGAAGCCATTTAATATTTTCTCTCGAGGTTATTAGAACTTAGAATCAAAAGCGAAATTTAACTCGTACGCCCAAGGGAATTTAGAATAATGTTAGATTTTAAAATGGTATGGGGTTTTTAATGTTATATATATATATATATATATATATATATATATATATATATATATATATATATATATATACCAATTGTGGCATGTTCTTGAAAGTGGTGAGTCTCGCCTTTCCCTCTTCCAATCTCGTGGATGTCTAAATTAAGCGACAGCCCGAGGAATGTTTTTTGGTCTGAGTTCTTCGTAATGTTAAGTTCGGAGGATGCATCCTGTATACACTGTATTTGTTTTCATGGAAGGAATTCGACTAGTAGGTTACTCTACACGCTTTATATGGTTAGCCCCTACCAACAATGTGGTAGTATTAGGAAAAAAATCGTTCTCTCTCCGAGTACTCCTGAGCTTTGCTGTAGGTTCTGAAGCTTTTGAATTTAGGTATGATGTCAGGGAGTAACTCTTTTGCACCTCCTGAATCAAAAATTATTGGTCCTTCAAAAGGAACTTCACTGGTGCAAAGATGTTAAAAGATAGAGCAACATTTACATACAAAAATTTACAATATGGTGTCCTTATAGAGTATGCAACGATCAATGAATATTTTTAAAAATGGGATGATTTTTATTTTTGTTTAAATAACTCATAGTTAGATAGTTTACTTTGACATAAATAAATACTGATTTTGTATAACTGAGGACATACATAGACTGAGGTTTTTTTTACCCATTTTACATTGTAAGTGAGAGTAAAAAATTGAAAGAATCTGTACTTAACATTCATGACAGTCTGAACGTTTAAGTTAAAAATTGTTTTAGACATTGTGTTTTCTATTTCATCTCTTTTCATTTTTTTTTACTATTGTTTGACAAGCTTAAAATTATCATCTCCAAAATGGGAGAAAATGTGTCACAGAGTTTATTTCTGCAGTTTCTTTTACAGAAAAGGCTAGTTTTAATACTATGAT
This sequence comes from Dolomedes plantarius, assembly GCA_907164885.2. Classification (NCBI taxonomy): domain Eukaryota; kingdom Metazoa; phylum Arthropoda; class Arachnida; order Araneae; family Dolomedidae; genus Dolomedes; species Dolomedes plantarius. Next base: position 99,821,857 of record OU015501.1, read on the forward strand.
GTAAACATTATTGCAGGTTTCTACAGTCATTTGGCATACAAATATTCTTCCTAACAAAGAATAATTTGGCATTCTTCCAAGAATAACATCATGGACTCCCAAGGGGAAGGAAAAATCCGAGGGAATTTTATCCTGCAGTCCGACGAGATGCTTAGTCATGCGAAACGTAGCGTTCACACCTATTCCTTAAATAGGGGTGAAATCCGTATCTTGAGTTAATGCTAGGGCTAAAATTCAGTATGATTAAAGAAAGATAATATAACAAACGTCTCTGCTTTATTTTTAGTGGGAAATAATCCTTGGGAAAGTAGTATGCGAGATAAATATAAAAAAAACGTTTGTATCTAAAACAGATCGCATGTCATATTTATCACTGCTTCGTAGTAGCAATGTAAATATGATAACATTTAAAGTAGTCAGAATAACAACGATTTCACCGCAAAATGCGGTATCCACCAAGTTAAATTATAAAGCAAGCTTCCACAATTTATTAACGGGGAGAAAAACGTTTTTGTAACAAAATTAATTAAGAGAGAATATGTTATAAAAGTGAGGAAAGTAATTCTTCTTGTAAAGCTGGAATATTTTATTGGAATTTGGAGTACTTCAAAAGTGTTGAAATTAATTAATAGTACATTTAATATTACTTTCAATTAGTTGTTCAAGAACTTTAAATATTATTTTGCTGCCTTTATTGCTGGAACACATGGGAATAAAAAAATCTCATTATTCATTCAAATATATTGATACATTCTTAGTTTAAGAAAAGAAATCCAGCTTTAAAATGCTATTCTTGCTTTTAAATATATATTTCAAAGCACAACTTAAGTTTTGAATTTATTTACTAAACATCGCCCTAACTTCATGATTTAATAATTGCAACAGTTAACAAAATTCTTCATAGATGTCTTAACAAACTTATGCATTTAAAATTAATGCATTAAAATCTAATAAAATCATTAACAAGTGGAAATGAAAAGACTACTTTTCCAGAAAATTAATTTAATGACTCCGATGTATTAAAATAATAATATTCCGATGGCAAACAACTAAGTAATAATGGATCGCAAGTTCTGCATAAAATTGCAGAATTTCTTTAAGGTGACTAAAATTGCAACATATTCGTTACTGTGGATTACTTTTTCGTAAACTCGTCTGAAAATTTTTCGCCATTATCTCCCGTGTTTAATCTTAGAAATAAATCGGATAGAAACGCTTCTGCGGGAGGGATCACTAGAGAAACCTGGTAAAAATGCAAATAATTAATTCTCTCCTTTCCTTCCCTCTCCCCTGTTAGTCATATTCTCTGTCTCTCCAAATCCTCGCCAGTCTTAGCTTTTCCTTTGATAGAAGCAACGTCTTGAGATACTGATGCAGATCTCACGAGATTGCCAGGCGAGATTAACTGAGTGACCCGTTTAATTATTAATATGCCTTTTGTACTAAAATGCTCAGGTCTTTTGGTAGATGACTTATGAGAGATTAAACCCAAGTCGACATAAGTTAAAGAGCATCCGCTTTAATCTTATCTAGACAGACTTGGTTTTAAATAATTGGATTGTTTGTTTTCTAGACTCACATAGCATCGCCGAGAAGTAATTGTATTTACGAAGTAAAAAAGAGGATTTTTTCTTTTACATGCTTACGTGTAATGGGTATTTTTTTTAGGTTCCTAGCCGCAATTTTTATGCTTTTCTGTTGTTTCTTGCTGAATAATTTGAAAGGCATCTAATATTTTGGTCTTACGTAAGAGTTTCAAATTTTCGCCATAATTATTTTGCGTAATGAATTACACTAACAAAAATATGTATAAAATCCTTGTATAATTAATTAAAAACAGGATCAAAGAAAAAACATAAAATAATGTCAATAATTGTTTGCACTTGACTTTCGGTTTTAAATCTTACCGCTTGAACATGATTTTTAAGTACTTTTAGGAAAAAACCTTAATCCATATCTATTATAAAAAGAGAAAAATCATAATTTAAACGACCGTTAAATCACAGTGCACAGATAGTTACTGCATGCTTTTCATAGGTGTATGCATAATAGTTTTGCTAGTACCTGGACAGCGTACATTAAAAACAGGAATTTCTAAAATTTTCCGTAAAAAATTAAATGGACCTCAAAATTAATATGTCTTGTAGATTTTTTCCGACGGTTAAATTATTCAAAAGTTAAACTATAAAAGTCTTTAAGATTGTTTTTTATCAAGTAGGATTGAATTCAAGCGTTTGCTGAAACTTTTATAAATATCATCAACTTCGAATATTTCCCAGACAAGAAAAATTCTTCAAAAATCTAGATTTCCTTAAAAAAACCTTATAAACTCAACATGACACATGTGTTTCAACGAGTTTTCTCGAGTCCAAGGTTTTTCAAGTTTTCTATATATATTTTTTTTAGAATATCCCTCGTGCTCAGGAATTTTTCAAAACTTTAAAATTGATTTTATGTCCAGATATAATGGCATTGAATAAACTTATTTGAAGAGTTGTTTTGATTTGTTATGGATAGCCCTGATGTACAATTAGTAAATTTCTCATTCATATCTACATGGAAGCTCCAGTTTGTCAGCTTTGAAAGTTTCCAGCATACAGTTAACTTCGGGGGAATGTCAGATGTAGTATAAACGTCATAAATGAAAAACCGGATACTTGGAATGCCACATTTGAAAATTTCCTTAATAAATAATAATAATAATAATAATAATTAAATAACGATAGGTTTTTTACTGTCTTCTACTCCCCGTATACATTAAAAACGATTATTATAAATGAGCTCTGAAAAGTAAATTTCAGTAATAGATAAATATATTTCAGTGTTAGTTTTATTGAAATGTGAACCTACTATAAAATATTTGACAACCAATATTTATTAACAAAAATATCATTAATATATAACTAATATTGATTTTTTTTGTTTATTTTGTGTGTAATGTGTTTTTATGCATGTATTGGCAGATAAGTGCGTACCGCATTAGAAAATATATATGTATCTGTATTTATTTTCTTCTGTTACTATCATGATAAAAATCTGTTGTAATTAACACTAATCATATGTTAGAAGTTTGACTTTTCCTTTAATTAAAATAAGTGGCTATTCAGCATCTTGTCATAATATTTTGACAAATGTACATAAAAAGCATAACCACCCCTCTCCTATTATATAATGTGCAAAAGTATATTATGTACTAATTCGAGCCCAATATGCACAAAATATAACAATAAATCAGAAAAATAATGATTACTAGGAAGTGATTCGGTGTTTCTTCTATAAACAATTTGTATTTCTACTCAACCTTTCAGACTGTAATACAACTTCCCAGACCGTAGATGAATTTTTCTCTTTGTTTAATTCGCTGGAAAATTTGTTTCACAATTAATTCGACTCCCCTTACTGTGCGTGTCTTTTGGTAACACAGCTGCCGTATCGTTTGTAAAAGCGAAAGAGTTAGCTCTGTTCAGTCTAGAACTTATTTTTAATAAACTTTTTGACGCTGTCAGTGCGAGACCTTAATACGGTGTTTACATAAATGTTTGATGAAGTAACCACAAACGTGAGAGTCTTTCGAGGATTTATAAAAAAGGCTCTTGATGATGATGCAGGCTATCAACCGACTGTTTGAAAATGGATGTTTTTATATTACTACGAAAACAATGTAAATACAGATTTTTATGCAGAGTTTACTGAAAATACGATAACCAAGGATTTGTAAAGTGAATCTGGGAAGACGATTTTTAAGATATGAAGATAATCAATATTAACTGTTGAAACGAAACACAATATAGTTGTGCCATTGTAAATAAAAAGGTGCTAGTAATTGCATCTGAAAATAGTTCCAGATAGTCATCTAACGATGTTAAAAATAGATGCAGTAATCAGTCGCCGTGGTCAATCATGGCTGATCTCGTGATGTTTTTGTTTTCAAATATTCGATATAAATGGAAAATATGCTCTTTAATTCTGTAAAGATTTCAAGAATAAGACAGATGTTGAGAAAAATTATTTTCTGATTTATTTTTGCTCTTGAACTAGTGAGCGATAGTTGCGTATTTCCCATAAAAACAATCCATCTAATGCTTTCCGGCTTTATTAAGAATAATGAAAATTATTTCGAAATTAGCTAATGAAAATTAGTTCGAATCTAGTTCAAAAGCACAAACAATTTTGATTGTGGATTTCATGAAACTGAGAGATATTAATTAGCGTCCTCTACCAATTTCATGCGAGTAATGTATCGAATGCTTCCTTGCAGAAAACAGTTTCGTAATGTAGACAGATTTTCATCATATGAGAAATTATTCACATTAAAATGTCGTTCAATATCTAAGTTCCATTTAAAGTTTTATTTAATACAAGATTTAATTTTAAATTTTCTATATAAAATATGTATAGATTGATGTAAGCCACGATTAATAATCATTTTCATGATAAGAAAAGGGACTCAATTTTCTTATTAAACGGGGCAAGTCAAAATTAGGAACACAGTCAAACCCCGTTATAACGAACTTCAAGGGTCCAAAGATTTTGTTCGCTTTATCCGGTGGTTCACTGTATCTGAACCTTTGCGAAAAATGCTAGAGTTCAACAAATGTATAACTCATTAGTTGCAATGAGTATTCAATAATGATGTATTAAAAAATGATAAACTCTATTAAAAATGATCATTAATGAATTAAATCGACTAAAATCGATTACATTAAACTGACACAATACTAATTAAATTACGTACAATAGGAAAACGGCAGGACCAAAATTTTCGTTCATTATATCCGTGAGTTCGTTATATACCGGGTTCGCTATAACGGAGTTCGACTGTATATGAGATGGAGATCTAAAATATGAGTACTCACAAAACATTTTGAGCATGCATACATTATATGAACATGAATTAAAGCGTTCAAATAATATTCTTTGACCTTGTAAAGAAAAAAGTTAGATTCAAAAAGAAAGCTGAGAAAAAAAAATTAAGCGAAAAATAGAAACTGTATCTGCCTATAAGAGAATTTCGAATGTACTTTTTAACTTAATGACACACGAAAACTTATTAAATTCAGAGTAGTAAACATCTTTGACATGTTTTAAACTAAAGTTATGTTCTTCATAAGCATCGTCGTGAAATCTTAGTTGCGTCATCTCGTTTTAATCTTAAATAAATAGGATGAAACCACTTCTACGAACCAGTATTCCTGTAAAAATGTAAATAATTAATGCGCTTAGTCATTTCATCTGTCACTCCAAATTCTCTCCATCGTTACTCGAGCTCTGCAAAATGCGCCTTGAGATGCCGACTGACTGGTGCAGCTCTCCTGAGATAGCAAGATGAGATTAGAAGACTGACTTTAATTATTAGAATGCCTTTTCTTATTAAATGCTGAAGCTGTTATGCCTAAGATATTTCAGAAATTTGAGCCCACTCGTTTTAACTTAAAAGCCAGGCTTTAAATTTCCCCTAAGTCTTCCGTTTGAAGCAAAATTTACATACATTTCATCAGACTTTAACTGCGGTTATGAAAAAAATGTAATCAAAACGTTAGATGTGGGAAATGATACTTTATTTTCCATCGTTGCATAGAAAAGTATATTAATTAAAATTATTCAAATAGTAATTTATCTTCAATGTACATAAATTTGGAGCAAACACCACAGTACATTGAACTAACTTCATTTCATATACACTTAAGGTACTCGCCTTCACAGAATTTAAGCACCTTTCAGAAATATCATTAGTTCCTCCCTACAGTACATAATGTCTCTTCAACTTTTAAAGAAACCATAATAATGTTTCCATGCCTGGATGATATAACAATCGCTTAACTACCAGAGCTCATTCCATCAGAATTTCTTGTAGGGGGGGGGGGGGGGGAATAGAACACCTGTGCATTCACCAAGGTAACAATTTCTTCGTGATTCAAAACTAAGGCTAAACTATTTCTTTAAACCTCAAACAAATCTTCCACACCAAAGTATAGCTTAAAATTTTATATAAGGCTGAACAGTTATTTATTCAACATCCGGGATTTGTTCACTGTAAGATCCTCTGAGAAAGGATCCCAGAAACCGTTGTTCTTAAAACAGTCACACTTCATTCTTATTTGAGTCAAGTGCTTCAGAGAGTGGTATAAATGCTTTATTTTCTTGTTCCGTACATCAATTCAATTTTCAAATTCGAAAATTTGGTACGTATATCTTCAATTAAGGAAACTTTTTCTAATTTTTTATTAGTCTTTAGGGTATTTCAACTAAATCTACACGTTAAGTACAAAATTGGAGACACTTGTACTTCACTATACGCAGAATATGATGCAGGTTGCATTGCGTATTGGGAATTCATTGGATTGTCTTTTGGCGTGTCGGTGAATAAACTTAAATAGTTAAATACGTTCAAACATGTGATGAACATCTACAGCTCCAAAGTTCAGGCAATCTGCCAGAAAGATTCCTTCGCCATTTAATGAGCCCCCTCTCAACCGTTGGTTACAATACCGTGAAATAGATACACCAAAAAAGCACGGAACCTCTCCTTTGTTTCATAGAACCAAGCAACTGATCAATCAGTGATACAGCAAACTAAAAAGTGTGTTATCAAAAGAATCGAAGTTAACCATAGTATTTATAGCAAATGACTTCCTTGTGCTCCCAGAAACTCAGACAATCTATTGGAAGTTCCCTAATAGGACCATCAACTTCTCGCTAGCCAACTCTCCTACCGATATCAAACTTCGTTTAGAGACTGTCGGGTGATGGCTTAATGGCCAGGGCGCTGGCATTCGGTACCAGAGTCTGTGGATTCGAGTCCTACTGCTCACATGGATGTTTGTAGTCGTTTGAAATTGACTTTAAGCAGAAGGTCTAATTACCCCTCGTGTAGCAAAAAATTACCTTTGTGCTCTCAGTCGTTTAGAGAAGTGCAAACAACACCACCGTCTCTAAAGGTAAATAGAAGTGGGTCTTATGGTGTTATGAGTCTAGTTCATGACCAGGCTTTCATGATCAGTAATTTTCAAATCATTGGCTAGATATAAACTTGTTAATAAGGATAGACGAGTTTAAATCTAGACAATGTTTTGCGATGTGCTCTCTGGAGTGCCTAATACAGTCAGGAATACTTGAAGTTGGAAGCGTCAGAAGCTTTTCTTCCTGGTTTGGAGTTGGCCTACTGGAAGACAATTTTTGCATCTTTAATGTTGTCGTCTACGAAGAAATTTCACAATATCGTGCTTTCCCCATGATAGCAACAATCTGGAGTTCGTCTTTACTAACAAGAGCATGGCAACGCACTTGTCTACAAAATAATGTTTTGACGGTACAGAAGCGTAATGGTTCATTCCACAGGCCTAACCTGAAACTTACTACGCATGTTTGTTGAGATGAACTAAAGTATTCGTTACACGACAAACATACTCAAGCAATTATCAATCGCTAATAGTTTGCCGTATTGCAATAAAAACAAACCTCCCTTTCTCATGCAACAATTTCTCATAACTTAGTGGAGAGGTTATCCCTATTTATAACAGCAGTGATAACAGCAAATAGTAGACGGACCTCCTAATCGACAATATCTGTCGTTGGAGCTATCATCATCAGCAGGTAACTGGAAACTTTTGGCTACATAGTATATGTTAATACAACCAACAATAACACCAGGAATAAAACATTTTTCCACAATTTAATGTAAATTTATTCGCAAAATAAGATTATGATGAGCTTACAGTTTATGTAAATGCAAAAATAACTGAGAATAATGTAAAATTACATTTCATCCATAACAAAGCAAAACCTTAAGAGGATAAGGTTTTGACAGTGAATAAATAAATAAGTTTTAGTTGTAAGCCTTAAAGGCTTTAGTTGGCTTTGAAATAATAACATAAATCTGCAACAGATGATATTTAATCTCTTGTCTTAAGGAAATATTTATATTGGACACCGGATTAAAACCTCGCATATCATGATATCGGATACATCCGTTGAAATATTTATATGGTGAATATGGGAATTTTGATAGCACATTGTAGTTACCTTCTCTGATTTGTATTACTAAGAACATTTGAAATGACTTATTTTTATAAGATCCTCTAACATTTGTCTGTTTTTCCATTATATAAAGAGAGATGGGTAAATGTATAGATAAATGCAGAAAACTGCTATGTGCTGGGAAATAAATAGAAAAAAAGTGAAAAAGTCATAAATATAAGGGAATAAGAACTTCTGGATATCCCTGATCAGTGTTCAGTCTTATACGTTTATTCATGATTTCTACATTCGTTTTTATAGTGAACAAAAATAACTCAGTTCGTAGAACAATCTTTGATGAAACATGTACTTCAACTGAATTATTCAGGTTTTTTTATGAAACATATAGTCTCAGGTGATGCAGAAAATGTTATTTTCCTGACTAAAAGTAAATAGAAATTAATTCAAAACAAGGATCAACTAAAAAAAGTAGTAAAATCCTGTTAATTTAATTTTTTGTTCCAAAACACAATTTATGCCCACAGTTGAATTCCAAAGACTGCGCTCATCCTGGTATTTAAAATTCCTCAATCATCCCCAGTGCACAAAAATAAGATTAAAAAATTGCTGAGTACAGACCCTAAACGGCATTCCTAAAAGTCTTTATTTTTAAAGCAATACCTTAAATTCGGGTAATATGAAGGGAACTCGCTATTTATTACTGACTTTTATTATAAAGCCTTCTTTGCGTCTCGAAAAAAACATCTATATATATATAAAAGCTTCCGAGCTGTTACGCTTCTTTTTAAAAAGCTTGTTCCGTTCCGAGTTTTTCATAACCATTAGGTTATTCTTTGCAATGATCATTCTCTCTGGCTGGAAGCCTTTGAAATAGAGCGCAAAAAAAATCTTTCATAGATTAAAAAAAATCCCATTTCATTTAAATTTCGGTCGGTCTATAAACATGTCTCACGCTAACATTTTCTTCCTCAGTTGTGAAAGCTTTCCATGTCCCTTTTCATATTTATTTTGATAGTTATTGTTTCAACGCTCGAGAAGTCTTATTTACTGCATCGATTTGCAGTTACGAGTAATTCTAAAAGGCTCTAGCTGGCTGTTTTTATTTACTTTGTTCCAGCTTTATCGGGAATATGCGTATGAACAATGTATTTTTCGATAACTTCTTTATCATCAGTATCAATAAAAAATTACAATTTTCCGAGTATTCAGATACCGTATCATACTTATTTTGAATACAATAAATCAAATTTTTTTATAGAAAACAGGAGTTTTCGGAGATATAAAAAGCTATGAAAGGAAAGTCTAGATAAGATCACTGTATTCAGCGCTGTCGATACTCTGTGAGGAAATGTAAAAGCATCCGGCAAATTACATTTTCAATCTTTTAAATAAGTTCGGAGCGATACCGATCAAATTCGGAATATTTTCTTGTCTCTCATATTAAATAGAAAATTTAAATTATTCTTTAAAGACAAAACCTACATGATATGGATTTTAAGAAAAGTATGAAAATAGAGATGAAGTTTCTATCGTGGATCTTTTTCTGAACGAGAAAATATATACTGGGATCATAAGCTTCATTTCTCTCAAAATGTTATTATTCTTTTTTTTTCGAAACGTATGATGAAAATTTTCGCTTTAAAATATAGGAAAGCTAACTTCTCGCATGACTGCTTATAAATGCATGAGCATCTTATTTCCAGAAGAAACAAATGCTGTTGGGAAAAATAAATTTTCAACTTACACTTTTTAAATATGACATGATGAGTTAGTTCACACTCCAATTAAAACTCCCACTCTAAACTGCGTTCTAAAGTTAGTTTTATTTAACGAATAAACCATACATTAAACTTAAAATGAATTATAATAAACATGGTATTATTTCTTTAATTTAAGTTTAATTTAATATTTTACATTTAATGTCTATGGATAACAGTTTTTAAATTAAACGAAGTTCACGTAGAAATTATAAATTTATTTTGCACACTATTTCTCGAAATTTAAACTAACTCAGGTAATGCATATTACATTTTATGGTAAAATATACTTACGATATGAAAGAAGTACACAACTCGTTGGCCATTATCTATAAATTATCTATACATTATCCACTATTTATAAATTAACTGGTGTATTTACTCGAAGAAAACAATATGACAGTAAACTTCGGATCACTCAAATGTAGAGAATTAATAAATGGTGTACCTTCGTATTTAAAATTTATCTGTAACCTTGAATGGAAAATTTACCATACACATGTAAAAAATTTCTTAATTTCTAAATATTACTGAACTGTATATGGCCAAGATTCTCTGCTGAAGAGGTATACTAAAATTTCGAAAACAAACTAAAGTTAATAGTTACTGGACGTTAGACTTCAAATTAAAATTGGGAGATCAAAAATATAGTGAATTCAGTGTGACTTATGAAATATACTCCAGCTCGGAAATCACACCACCCAATGTCCAAACGTTTATTTAAATCTCTAGAGCCATGCGTTGCTATATAGGAAAAATTCCCACACACTCCAGCTAATTGATCTCTATTGCAAGAGGCACGTACCATGCGGAGCACTAGACCTGGTTTCCTCATCTACTGTGATATTTTAACAAAAGCTTAATATGAAAATTTGCACTGTATTTTAATTTTCCTAGTATACCGGGTGGCCATAGTTAAACTGACAGTGCTCACAGTGTTCTGTAGCGCGATCTATTTGCCAGAATGACGCCACATTTTGTAGGAAGATTAAACAAGACGGGGGACGAAGGATTCCGCAAAAAAATAAATTAGTTCCAAAAGTCACCGCTAGGGGAATATTTGGCGCTGTGTAATAGAAAATAGAGTGTTAACAAATGCAAATCAATACGGAAATTACCTTTTATTTTGCATTCAAATGAGGTTCAATGTGGCTGCCGTTGTTGTGGACCACATATTGCATTCTGTGCACAGTATGCACAACAGCAGAAAGTAACATGTCTGCAGGAATCTCCCGTACAGTCCGTGATATGTTATCCTTCAACGTAGCCAGGTCCTGGACCACTCCTTGATAGACCTTGGACTTAAGGTAACCCCATAGCCAGAAGTCGCATGGGGTAAGATCAGGCAACCGAGGTGGCCATGCAGTTGGAAAGTAGCGGCTAATGACTCTTTCTGTTGTGAATTTCTGTCGTAGCAGCTGTTGCACCCGTACAGCAACTTGTGGAGGGGCTCCATCTTGCATGAAAATGATTTCCCCCAGGCATTGTCTTTGCTGAAGTGCCGGAATGACAAAGCTGTTCAACATGTGGCGATATTTCTCTCCGGTAACAGAACAGGTTTCCGGTCCTGTCGGGGTAATGTTCTCATAGAAGAATGGACCTACGATAAATTCCGCTGTGAACCCACACCAAACAGTTACCTTTGGTGAATGGAAGGGAATTTCTGTAACTGCATGTGGTGATTTGTCATCCCAAATTCGGCAGTTCTGGGTATTCACAGTTCCATGCAGGTAAAAGTGGGCCTCGTCTCCCCATAAGATTTTCCACGGCCAAGCATCATCCACCTCCATTCTGGCAAGAAAGGTGAGAGCAAAAGTCAATCGCTTATCATGGTCGGGGTACAGTAACTCCTGTACACGGCTGATCTTGTACGGATAGAAGTTGATAATCTTTCGTAAGATTTTCCATACCGTACTGTAAGGCATATCCATATTCCGAGCTAATCCACGAGCGCTAGAGGTGGCAGCAATATTGTCTGGTCCTCTGTCGACAATCGCTGTGGCAACTGCTTCGATTGTATCCTGTGGTACAGGTTTTCGTCCTCTGCCTGACTGAACCTTCAGAAAACCTGTTTTCTCAAACGTCGCAACCATTGCTTTTAGCCCATTAACTGACACAGGACCGTTACCTTTACGCATTTTTTGTGCGTTCTAAAAGCACGAAGAGCGGCTGACGCGTTGCACTGGTTGAGGTAAAAGAATTTGACCAGTAACGCACGCTCGACTAAAGAAGGAGACATTGCACATAAACTTTCAATCCGATTGATTCGAAACGTAACACATTGCCTTTTAAAACCCAAGCAACTGGCACTGTGCCAATGGATGTAACGTGAAATTTGAATAAAGAACTTCTTCTGCTGCTCAGCGTACGTGATATTGCAGATCACGAGACTTTATCGGTGTTTATGTAGATTTTACGCTTTTTTAAAAGTGTTACCATAAACTTGAACTAAATAAGAAAATGTGCATAATAAAAGGTAATTTTATTCCGTATTAATTTTCATTTTTTAACACTCTATTTTATATTACACAGCGCCAAATATTCCCCTAGCGGTGACTTTTGGAACTAATTTATTTTTTCACGGAATCCTTCGTCCCCCGTCTTGTTTAATCTTCCTACAAAATGTGGCGTCATTCTCGCAAATAGATCGCGCTACAGAACACTGTGAGCACTGTCAGTTTAGTTATGGCCACCCGGTACTTTCCGTAGTCCAATTTCAATTTTTTCTCTTCGGAATTACTTCCAAATTAATACCTAGGTATCATTACCTGTTAGCCACAAATACTAAACTCCGGTGAATTCTAATACAGTCGAACCCCGTTATAGCGAACCCGGTATATAACAAACTCACGGATATAAGGAACGAAAATTTTCGTCCCTCCATTTTCCAATTATACGTAATTTAATTAGTATTGTGTCAGTTTAATGTAATCGATTTTAGTCAACTTAATTCATTAATGATCATTTTCAATAGATTTTATCATTTTTAATACATTATTATTGAATACCCATTGCAACTAATGAGTTATACATTTTGTGAACTCTAGCATTTTTCGCAAAGGTTCGGATACAGTGAACCACCGGATAAAGCAAACAAAATCTTTGGTCCCTTGAAGTTCGTTATAATGGGGTTCGACTGTGTTCCTAATTTTGACTTGCCCCGTTTAATAAGAAAATTGAGTCACTTTTCTTATCATGAAAATGATTATTAATTGTGGCTTACATCAATCTATACATATTTTATATAGAAAATTTTAAATTAAGTCTTGTATTAAACAAAACTTTTAATGGAACTTAGATATTGAACGACATTTTTCTTAACGGTTCGGATATAGTGAACCACCGGATAAAGCGAACAAAACCTTCAGTCTCTTGAAGTTCGTTATAACGTGGTTCGACTGTAACATGATTTCTAGTATACTGCAAGTGCACATGAGTTCCTGTTCATGAATTCTAAAATATTTGCTGGTTAACTCTTCCATGAACAACCTTAAAAATTACTACGTAAATACTATAAGAAGTTAAATAACATCCAAATGGATCAGATGTTTATGTTATGTTCTTTAAAGAGGAAAAAACAGTGAAACAGATTTGAGATACACGCACTAGCTGCACTGAATTATGCTTCATCTGGGTATTGTTTTAAAATTCTATATTATTCTAATTCTGTTACGAATACATGTATGCGCATCTACATGCCACACAGATGTTTATTTTCTTTGCAATGGTTTTATTTGCATGAGCTTGTTATCAAGATAAAATAAATATGAGTGAATGTATGGCGGAGAATGAGTTTGCAGCATATACCTTGGTGTAATGGTCAGCATGTTTGGCCAGAAGCCCCGGGAAGCAGATTTAATTCGCACTGGACGCACTACTAACATAAAAAAAATCTTGAAAAAAAGTTTTGAGGGCAATGCATCAATTATCGTCCACGGAACTTGTTTCACCAACAAAATCCTTGATCCACAGCTTTTCAGAGCAACTCTACATGATACGTCTCCTCAAACACATAGAAATGCAACTTTTTGCTGATATGTTCAACAATTCAGGTTTTTCTATTATAAATATAACTTTGATCATCGCTGACAAAATCTTATGGATGTCTACTTCGCTTCTGAAGACATTGAAATCACAAATTTGCGACCATATTCACAAAACTTTGACCCTTGTTTGAAGAGTATGGTATAACAGGGTTATACTATACTCTCTAAAGACATATACCATTTCATACTCTCCAAAGACAAATAATGGATCAGACCCCTACCCTCAAATTCTAGTTAGATGATTCGCCTCTGGAAAAATGAAAATTAATTCAGATGCGTCTCTATAGTCCAATTGATAGCGTTGTGAAAGGAAGCAGGAAATACTTAAGACCAAACCCTAGCGGTGACCGTATTCTTCATAGAATGTTGTTACTTGTACTCTGGACCAGTGGTAGTCTAGTAGTAGCGCTTCGGGTTTCGCCGCCTAGGGAGCTCGATTCGAATCACGACAAGCACCATTAAATATCACCGTGTCTAGGCCAGATATGAACAAGTTAAATCCGTAGACCGGAAAGTTCCCTCTATGAGGTCAGAGAGAGTGGGAGAGTACCCCCAGATGTCGCCCCTGGAGATGCTCAGTCAAAATTTAGGTGGCACCTAGCTAAGACGGAATCCGACCCTTATGGTACTATTATAAACCAGGGCCGCACTTCTGAGCCCGCAAAGCCTATATCTACCTGGTCTTGAACATTTCCAGCCGGGTGTGTAAGCAACAACAACAACTTGCAGTCTTATAGAATTATGTTATGCCATACGTATACACAATAAAGGATGCAAATTTAGCTCTATTTTCTAATTTATTGAAAAATAATGGACGCTGTTATCAGTTGATGATACATAATTACCTCCTATATTAACTCTCTGTCTCATCTCAACAGCTTCCTTGCCAATTGCTTACTAGTAACATGGACTAAATTTATGCCCTTAGAGAAATCTCTCTTTCGCTTTCCCTCTCATTCATAAAACATGCATTCAAGTGAAACACTCCATAATGAAGTTATGTATTTTTTTGTAATGAATGTCTTTTAAGGAGCAAAATGATTTTTCTCTTCCTCCTTTGCATCAGTGCATAATATATGTGTTGGAACGCACATATTTTCATGCATGAAATATAAACCATAGAAAAGTAAGCAAATCAAGAAACTACAGATCTATTCTATCCTAACTGTAAATTTTTTTTGTTTTGCTAATGAACCATACTTGCGTATATATATGTTGATATATAAGTAAAAATGTGTGTTATGTATGCTGTATGTGCCAATCACTATCAGTGCCGTATTAATACTTCCTCCCAATTATTGCGTCAGAACTTCGTAATTATATTACATTCTCTTTTATCCTAATAAATATATAATGGACATTTGCATCAAAAGTGTTGAACGAACAAATTGTGCGAGTAATTTTTGTTTTGAATAATACGTTGTTATGAGGCATTAAATGGAATTCATTACTTAAAGATTATAAAGCACTTTGCTTCATTAGAATATTAAGTAACGTCCTTATTATAATGATTGAATGACTTTCATTAAAGGGATTGAATTAGTTTTATATATGTAATAACATATGCATTAGACTCCAGTTTCCATTTATCTTATAATTTACACAATACGCACGCGTTTTCTTCGCTACAAGATATCATCGTACAACAATATGAATACTAAGTATATGCTAAAAACTTTATTTCACAAAGGAGACCTAATTAATAAAGTACATTTTCTATTCTAATCATACATTAACTTCTTAAAATTATTAGAAAACATAAATTGCAGTTAAATTATATTTTTTACATAAAAACTTATTTACTTTCTTTTCTCTTTATGTTTTTGGAACCTCAAAATATAAGAAATTCGCTAATCGAAAACATTTCCCTTTCCGAAAAATCCATGTTTGATCCCATTTAAAAAATCGCTCTAACAAACGTAAAAATATAACAACCTTTCTAAAGCGTACGTCAAAAAAGACTTATTTTCTAGTATTAGTTTGAACTAGTCATATTTTGAAAACAAATGTAAATGTTTGCGAACAATATAGATCTAACTTACATTTAAAATTTTCTTAACAGAAAATCTTAGAACGGCACATCGTATTATATTTAATAATCTTCCTATTTTATTCAGTTATTGATATCTTCATAGATATATTGATTTTAAATGTACACCAATAAATTCTCAAAATTTGATAAAGTAAACTTGAATTTGTAATGGTGGATATAGTTTAAATTTTTACTGTTCATAAATATTTTGAATTTAGTTTGAATAATAACTTGCAATAAACTGTAGAATAATGAACAGAATTTTATTTAAATCATTCTAGAACTATGACGAAATTATCATTTACCTTTAATAAATGTTCAGTTATATACTTGATTTATACTCAGTTTTAGAGATAAAATATTGTTGTTGGTTCAGATAATAGGGTCTAATTAGCCGTCGTGTAGCAAATATTGACCGTTGGGCCCCAAACCAAACAAAACCAAACCTTATCAACAAAATGTTTCTCGTAATTTTTTTCTTGGGAGTATAAAATCTATTATTTTAATCTTTGAAAATATTTTTCGGTACCATTATTATAAAGAAATAACCAACATCTTACGTCTCACGCTAAATAAATTATAAAAATTCAATTATTTTAAAATTACATCAAAAGTAACAATACAACTTTGTGTATCCAAATTTTTTCCATGTAAATCTTCTTTATTCGAGAAAAACCATGTTTCTAAAATGATAATTGCTAATTGCTAATTAGGCAAATCGAATGAGGACTATTTATTTATTTCACATTTTTATGCAGAAAGTGCCTTTACAGTCGTAATATCAAAGTTTCCAAAAATAACATAAAAATTATATATTAATAATCAGTTTATCCTCAGTTATAACATTGTCTTCCTCACATTTTTGTTAATATTTTGTTTCCATCATTCTTTCGTTTTTCCTATATATTATTTTCTAAAAGAGCAGAATAAGTTCCAGAAAAGATATCCCGTTAATGTAAACTTGAACAATTAATATTACTTACACAAAGTAAATTTGAAAATATATCCCCACTTTGTACGTTTGAACATTACCTTTCGTTTACAACTACGTGCATGGCCATAAATCCAATCCTAAATAAGATATGTGAAGCATTACTTCAATGGGAGGGCACCTTTGGATACGAGTCTTTCATCTCTTGTAACTCCCTAACGCTTTAAAGAAAAACCACTCAAGCAGTACTAAGCCATGAAAGTGGAAAGTGAAGCCTAGCAACGGCGACCATAAATTCCCATATGGAAGCATGACCAGAATGCTGACTACGGGGAAATGGGTGTGGTTGTTTCAAAAAGTGAGAGTGAAAAAAATCATTATTGTCCCAAATGCTGGCAAAAGAAGCGGAACAAAAGTAAGATCTATAACCTGAATGATAATGGATATATATAAAAGCTCTTGAACGGCATAAAAATGCCATACATATAGCAACCATTTCTTTTGAGTTGCTGATATAAATTCAGTCCATGCAAAAGAAAAAAAATGTTGCCTCAGGTAATAGAATCCCTATGAAGAATTTTACCTTAGTAACAACTCGAGCATGATGAGTTGGTAGATGAAAGATCTATTAAGCAAGACGTTTCACACATTGAATTTTTTTTTCTTTTGCAGTGAAGGGCGTACAATACCATCTCCCTTTAAAATGTCCTTTACAGAAAGTCTCCCTAAGATAAATAACTTTTTTCTTTTATTGAAGTCATCTTTCAAAATGTAACTTGATGGCTAGTTAAGTGATGCGAGTTAATGTGAAGACTGAGTTACCTACACGTTTTAAAATTCGTGTAAATTGAACCTAACTGCAATAAACCCTGCCTACATCAATATATAATTCCTGAAGGTATCAATTTTTGTAATGTGTGTTGTCTTTATATTAGGTGTTTACAATTACTATGGCAAGGATCGCAAATTTTGTACTATATGATCATGCATTTCGGCGAAACATAAAATTTCATATTCGACAAAAACACTCAAGGTGGTTAAAGGAATAAGGAGAACTAAAACTTTGTTGAAATTTAGTATATGATAATATAATTATATGATTTTTACAATTAGCTCATGCTCAATGAACTTAAAGATGTTACCCCGATTCTTTAGATCTCACGATAATACGTTATTTCAAAAAATCAGAATTTGAGTAGTAGAATTTGAGTTCTACCCTCCCCTTATAGATGCTTTTAACTATGTGATTTTAATTTTCAGTTTAAGTTTCGATGAAATATTACTTGATTCTTGACAAAAAGAACTATAATAATACTAATTTTAATTACCAAAAATGTATAATAAGTATTATGATAACGTGAAGGAATCATATATTTTATATAGTATGTATGTGTGTGGTCTTGTCTGTGAACTTTTCCAGAAGAGCTTTCGGCGGGGAGAAATTCAGGACAAGAAGTCCGATTCTCACTAATCTAGACCACATGGCTGGGGAGGAAGCAAGCGGACGTCTGAGCATCATTTAGGTTCCAAGTTTCCAATTAGGGTCCCATTGATATAAATAGGCTGTCCTGTTTGGAAGGGTAGAAAATACGTTCCCTCCGGCTAGGCAAACGCTGATGGTGGAAAATTCCGATAGAAGCTTCGAGAAACAGAATTTTCCAGATCCTTGAGAGTAGAGATAAAAAGCGATTTCTCGGAGGAGAAAAACAGACCTTTTTCGAATATTGAGCGAGTTGCTGCTCTTTGAGGCATAGACCTGTTGTTTAAGCTAACTATGGCTTGTTGCTAGCAAATGAATTACGATGTAACTTAATTTTAAGAATTGTATATATTGTAATATATAAGTAGGAGATCTTACTAAAGACTTGTATATATTTTAAATTAAGTTTCTGTCCTCGTGTTCTCCATATGAATACTTCATCGTGAATCTTGGTTGCTGTGGGCACGACACCATAGTATTAATAAGTTCTAGTACCCCATATTTTGAAAAGGCAATAAAGTAACTGAATGGGGTTAACAAATGGGATAGTTGTTCAACATTATTTTAATTCAAATGTCTATTCCCCCCCCTCAAATTATGAGTATGTACATCTAATTACTTAAACTTCATTCTCAAAGCTGCTGCCTGCTAACCCTATTGAATTCACTCACCTCCATGTTAACCTATGGACAAAAATTCATGAAACACCACGTCCCCCTCCGCTTTATCGTATCGGCTAAACTTTCCTAATGACTACTAACTGCGCGACAGCCACCTTGCCAGTCCACTTCAAGGTCCGTAGGGCAGACAGGCCCTAGCAACAAGTTTTAGGAATTTTGACAAATTTAAACGCGAAAAAACAGTTTATGGTTGGACAACCCTGTACCCCCACTAACCCTTACTGGTTGCATGCTTTGTTTAAAAAAACCATTTACAATGTAATAAAAATTACATTAACAGACACTGTGTACAAGTAACCATTAATGTTGTAAGGTCTACCTAAGAATCGATTAACAATAATCGATCTTCATAGTCGCATAAATCCAAAGATGCTACAAAGTTATGCTAAATTCCGCATAGTCGGTTACTATAAATACCGAGTAGCCAGGTTCCGCAGAGAGTCTGGTTTGTTTGTAGTGATTTAGGCGAGTTGCCACTTGTGGCGATTAGCTAGTTTGCTTCAAACTTCCGCGAGCCCTTATCAACCCTTTAGACGAAGGTTATTTGTGGTTATAGGCCAAAGATTACTGAGCAGCATCGCTGGTTTGACTTAAGAATAAATTGTATTTTTGAAATAATATTCCTTGCATAGTGTTTATACTTGTGAGTATGTCGAACTGTATTTCCTTGCACAGTATTTATACAGGTTGTACCAGTAGAACGCAATAGAATTACGGTACGTGAGTACAATACAATTACGATATACAAGTCTGCTAGCGCATACATTACAATTTCAATTACAAACAGTACATATTATATATAATACACCATACTTTCAATTACATAAAATACACACATAATTTCAATTGCATACAATACACTTTATGAAACAATACAATCGAAGCCACTAAACTACTTAGATATTTACAATAATTTTACTTTAATTGTAGGATTAATCAATTTACTTAGTATCAGAATTTAATTTGTTAACATAAATATGATAACCATTAACATTGATGCTTAATAACAAGTTCATTTTTTTAAATTTAGTTAAATCTTAAACTTCATTTATTTATTTATTTATTTATTTAATTTTTTACTAAATACATTTAAATTGATTAACTCTAAAAAACACAACTGTTTAATCACCCCTTATTAATTTATATATACTTCATTATAATAAAGCTTTAAAGCTATTTATCAATTACTTTAATTTAAACACCCCTTATTTATTTATTTTCATAACCTATGGAGAACCTATGGAGAAATTTTGTCTACTATTTATAGCTACATAAATGCTGATAATAAAAAAAATGGTATTTTCAGACAGCCTGAACTTTTCTGCACCTTGCAACAGGATTCATTTTATAAATTTCGTCCACCAATTTATGGGCGTTTAAAACCCACTATACCAGATATTTTCCCGGAATAAGGTGTAAAATTTCTTTCTCTATTACGGAGTACAATTTTTTTTTAAAAATTTTTAAATCCAAGTCGCCAATCCTTGGACAAATTTTCTCCATAACTTAACATTGGTGTGATCAAATCCAATAGGGTTAGTTCATATCAGCCTTAATAAAGGTACAAATAAACTTAAAGTTTTGAGTTCAATCAACTATTTAATATATTTTTTTAAGATAGGCTTGTGGCGGCCTTGTGGTACAGCACGCTGGTTTTCAGTGCTGAGGGTGCTCAGATCGAATCCCGGCGTTGCGCCACGAAAAATGCCTCCGTTCGTGTCGTCACTTCATAGGGGGTAATGCTGTCCACCTATATGGTGCCCCCACAATAAATTGGACAGTAAATCTGCAGCGTAGTAAGGGCAAATGTTTGATTACAAGTGCCTCCGCATTGGATAAAATAAAATAAAAAAAATTTTTAAGGTGCTATATTTTCCCTGTCCTATAAACTACTCCTCTCGATTCCTATATTTTCCCTTTCATTCAGCGCTTCAAAAAAATTATGAGGGGAAACTTGCTACCTATACCCAAAAACAGGATAGTCTTGCGGTTTTACTACTCCTTGTGAGATCATTCTTCCCCTTCGAACTCCAAGCTTCGAAACGTAACGATTTAACGAACTTCTGCGAATGTTCTAAAAGCTTCTTGAGGCGATTCTCTTCCACACATTATAAATGCATTTCGCCGTTAGTCGCTATCTCGCTGAGATACAGAAATTTCTCTCCCTGCGCTTCGGAGTTCCACCCGATTTCGACTCGGCTATTTTAATTATGTGAATCTGCAGATAACTGTTATCGGATTGCCTTGAAGTGCTTTGTATGGAATTAAACTAGTGACCTGTTGTTATGATTCATTTGTTTTGTGCCGAATATTTTTCTCCATAATCCATTACGAAATGGAAAAAAAGGAAGGAATTATCTTTAACTACTTTCTAATAGAGGAAATGATGTATCCACTTTATGCCCTTGATACAAATATGAAATTTAATTACTGCAATTAGTACAAAAAATAAATAATGTTTTGATCAAATTAAAGCTTTTCTGTGAGTGTACATATATCTAATAATTTTATAATCTCCCTTGGAGCTAAATTACGAAACAATTATAAAACTTTGGCAGTCAAAATTTTTATAAATGCCCGTTTTTTTATATTCTTAAATTTTTTTCTCGCTTTAGAAAAATTTTGATTGTAGAGAGACATAGATGATGTCTCATTGGTTAGGAGCGCACTTCAGTCATCTTTTGCACTACGAAAACTAAACATAGTTCAATTGTAAAGGGAACTTATTGAGATGAAAGTTGCTACTGGTATTAGGGCCAAACCAAGGTTCATACATTCAGCTCTAAAATTAATGTACTTAAATAAATGTAAAGTAATGTAAAGTAAATGTAATATAAAGTAATTTTCCTCAAATTGTTGTCCGCTTATGTCACCGAAAGTTGTGAAATAATGAAATAACACAAATTCAGGTTTTTCGTAAACTGCTGATGTTTATTTAATATATGCCTTATACCTTAAAATTAATAACCAGACAAAAAGCTATTATTTTTAAGGTAAAAGGTGATTTTATTTTTCGTCTCTTATTCGTTGAAGAAAATCTGACGTAATCACACATTATTCACTAAAACTTTACTCCAGATCTTTCAATGCATTTTTCACATGATAAAAGAGCAGTAAGCAAAAAAAAATTGTACCGTGTAAAAAAAACTCACATGAAATATATCAAGCTTAGAATCGTCAAAAAATATCTCTTATATAGGAATATGTATAGGTCTGTGGCGTTGAATGCATACGTTTCTACATAAGTGACAGTTAAGTTGTAGATGCTAGTGTAGATGATATATTCATTCTTGGGCCCGTATTCTTGGTATATATGCTATCCCACCCCATAAGAAAAAGGTTAATGAACATCTGTCATACTTGTACAAGCACGACAGGGGTATTAAACCAGCATTTCACTGCTTTTTTCAAGAAATTGCAGACTTTCTTACAAAGAGACAATTTGCGGTTATTATCTCTTCTTGTAAAATATTCATATTATTATAGAGAAACTCAAATGTTAGAACAAAACATCTGAAAATATCAGTTCGTCTCCCATGCTTCCTTGTAAGTCCATAGTACATAAACAAATACTTTACTGAACCATAACTGAGGTTATTATTTGATTAAGACTTGCTTTACGGTTGGTTATCTACAATTACCGCGTTATTTATTCACAGGCTACAAATAATACGATACTACAAATAAAAAACTTTTCTTTATCAACAACAGCGTGATTACTCGACATTCCAAGTACGTTTCAACTCACCATGAAACAGCTGCAACAATGAGGAGGATACATTGCTCCCTCATGAATGCTGCGATCAAACCCCGGGGCAAAGTAAACGGTTAAAATTCTAGACTCTCATCTTCTCTAATACGTAAGATTTTATTCACTGACTACACATGATGTTGTGTTAATCGAAAGTATGCAGAAAATAAAAGTTTAGTCAAATATGACATAAATCGATAATTACAGTAAAACTACAAGCAGAGTAAAACAAAACGGAATCCTATTGAAGTCTCGGTGAACTATATGACACTGGTTTGATAGGTTAATGACTCGGTTGAAAAGAGGTTTGCTCATTACTCTTCCAAGATTTGATTTCCATGCCAACCAATTTATTCTTCAAATTAAAGATGAAAAATATTTTCAATATTGTGGCTGACTTGTTACTTTTTATCTACATTTTCTCAAGAAATTTTCGGCAACATTTCTCTTTGTGTCAGATTATTTTTCAAATTACCTCTATAGCACCTCAAACCGATAAACTTTCAAAACTGAATTATTCTACTAATATAACTCATTTTTATTTGGATAAAATTTGTTCTAAGTTTGCATAAAACACCATGAGGGAGGTATTGATCCAACTTACTCAAACCATCTAAAATGTATAAGAGTTCCACTTTTAACAAATTTGTTAACGCATGTAATTATTTCTGTCGTGTGAGCATTAATTTTCAATTTCTGATATCTTCGCCATGTATGACAAATAAACTCCATTAAGCAATCCTTCACCTATCTACGCTCTCCTCTTAAATTTTCGCTTCAAACACGACGCTAGAACACGTTTTATCTCTTTGTGCTAACTATTTGTGACTAACTTTACACTTCGTTGAATTGTTTCCGTAATCTAATTTTAATGTTAGAACAATTTAGGTTTCCCCAAATGCGAGATTTAAATTCGCGCAATTGCAACAGGATTGATACTATTGTAACAATGGTCGTTCTTAGAGCATTACCGCCTTTATTTAGAATATAGTAGATTACATGCATCCTTACGGCCCCCGATGTCTTAAATAAGAAGTTAAGAGGTTAAGAACTTAATTCTCTCATCAGTTCAAGTTTAGTGGGGGATATTTGGTGTTATCATGAAAATTTGCTTGAATGTGAATAGAGAAACTGAACAAATATTTTTCATATGAAATAAAATTTTTGGACAAAAATTATAAACAATACAAAGGTCTGAATAACTCAAAGTAGCAACAGTATGGCCGACAATTTTATTACTGCAGTGAATAATCGTACACTCCCTGACCTCTTAAACGATTGTTAAATTAATACAAAATGTTTTAAATCAAATATTTAAGGTATTCCATAACAGAACAATCTGTTTAAGACCACACATCAGCCATTATGGTTGCTTAGGGAAATTGATTGTCTCTTAAAATCTGTAGGGATAAGGCTTTCAAAAACATAAGTTCCTGACTTCAATATGTCAAGGTTAGGAAACTCGGGCTTGATTCGCATAAGAATGGTCGGTATATGAATGGTCGTTATAAGAATGGTCGGTATATGAATGGTCGTTATAAGAATGGTCGTTGCATAAGAATGGTCTCAGAAGGAAGACAATTCGCATAAGAATGGTCATTTAATGGTCTTAAAATCTGTAAGGATAAGACTGTCAAAAACATAAGTTCCTAACGTGTCAATACGTCAAGATTAGGAGACTCGGGCTTGATTCGCATAAGAATGGTCGTATAAGAATGGTCGTTGCATAAGAATGATCGCATAAGAATGGTGGCAGAAGGAAGACAATTCGCATAAGAATGGTCGTTTAGTGGTCTTAAAATCTGTAGGGATAAGACTTTCAAAAACATAAGTTCTTAACGTCAATACGTCAAGGTTAGGAGACTCGGGCTTGATTCGCATAATAATGGTCGTTATAGTGGATCCCGACCGTTGGAAATAATAACCCTCTAGACAAACATTCATTTTGAAAAAAAACATTCAGCATCGTCGAAAAAATATAAATTAATTATTTAAGGCCAACATCTTTTGCTGTCGGCATCAATAATAAAATGGGTAAGATATCAGAACACTGCATTTAAGAATAAGGGCTTGTTAGATCTGTAGCCGGTAAGTCCACCCGTGTGGTCTGTAGGCGTGGGGAAAAGGGTACGAGTACACCTGATATCTCATTTAGGTTGTTCGGTCAAAGTTGTAGTGGCAACAGGCAAAAGGTCGTACTCTGACCCTTGCGGTGGTAAATACCGCGATCTAAAGAAGTGCCGTTTCCCATCCCCTTATAGCGTGTTCACATAGGCCCGTTGCACACACAGCGTTTTTATCTCTAGCGGAAATTTTCTATCGGACGTCGTTCCAACAGTAGACCACAGAAGTCAATTGGAGCTTGCACACACAGCGGAAAATGAAATTTTTCTTCGACGGTAGCCTGTGCAGCTGTCGAGTGCCACTGTGTGCCGGCCGATTCGTTGACGCCAGATTGAAGTAGTTATCCATGTGACCCTATGCACGCTTACACACGCAGCGCATTCTACCGTCGTAGGGTCTTTTTCGAGGGTGTGGTTGAGGATTTGCTGGGGGTGGGCGCGCTGGTTTTCTTGGAATCGTAAAGGGGATTTGAAAAGGAGGGCTCCTCCGATCCCGGCTGGGAGGAGGGGGGCGTTGGTGCGACCCCTCTGGTTTCTTGGACACGTGCAGGATTCGAAAAAGAGGGGTGGGCCTTTCTCCCCTTCGACGGAGTTTTTCGCCGTGTGTGTAAGCTCTACTTTTAGAACGACGTCCGATGGAAAATTTCCGCCTACGCCGTGCGTGCAACGGGCCATAGGATTCCTCAGCGGCAGCGTAAACGATTCCGTTGACGCTGATTGGTTAAATGGGTCAATGATTGCCATATGATTGGTAAAAAATTGTAACGCTGACGCTGACGGATTCTACGTGAACAGGTCTTTACACCTTCAATGAACCTGGTTAGGATTTATCCGGGCAAGGGAACATTAGTAACAATAACAACAATTACAACTATAGAAAGAAGGCTTCGAATCTCCTTTATTGCTTAGTTGGAAGGGTTACAAACTTGAGAGACCTAACTTGATCCTCGATCTTGGCAGACGGTCGTCATATATTTTAGAAAGTAGCATCATGCAAAATGGCAGAAGTTCAAGCTCTCACTCTCATTTCTTTGGTAATAATCCCTTATATGGTTTAATCCTCTAATTCTTTAAAACAATCTTTCAAGGGTTCATTCAAATAAAAATATAATTAATAATTATTTTTGTATCAAATCACAATTTACAATATTACATTTTATAATAAAAAAGACATTAAACGTCTTAAAAAGAGATATACACTATTCTTTATAACCATTCGTGCTCGATGTTAATCAAATAATTATTGTTTGTAACCAATTCTAGACCAACATTCTGATTCTGCTAAAATAAGAGATATAAAATATAAAATACTAAAAATAATCAGTTTAGGAAATTTTAGTTTTAATATTGCCCGGAGCTTTGTCATTCTTTGAAATTTGGTTCCACCAAACCGCGATTAATTAATGATTATCTGGACATTATATTCTAGGCACTTCAGAGGAATAAAGCGTTAGAGAAACTTTTTTATCAGACAAAGACGTAATGGTTTTTATATTTTTAATTTGACGATGGAGAATTTTTAAGTATGATATGAATATTTATTTGGTAATTAAAGGCTCATATTTGAATTCATTGAAGTTTTTTTAATGGATTCATAATTATGTTTTATTGTTTGAAATTAGTATTTAAAAATTTTCAATTATGTTTTAGAAATTTTAATTCCAGTCTTAATTGATTTTAAACATGAGTTAAAATTCATTATTATTCGTTTGAATCTAAAATGTGATTGAATATTGTCCTATCATCCGTTTAATTACAATAGATCCTTAAAATCAATTTCTCCAATTGCTTCCCATATTCATTTCTTATTTAAAAATTGATTTATCTTCTTACTAACTTTAGAATATCACAACTCTCACATTAATCTTTCATAAAAAGATTTGAAAAAATATTTCTTTGCCTTGGCTTAAATTCTTCATAATTGCGAATACATTTGCAGTAATATACTTCTGATAATAAATCTTATTTGTAGTTTATTATGTTGAAAACATTTTTAATAAACTAAAAATCGTAGAACATTTTTACCGAGAAAACACTAAATGATTTTTACAGCCTAGTAAATTTCAAATCTTGAAATAGAAGTATATAATTTAGCAAACTTGATTCATAAATTCCTCCTCTAAAATCGGCATCAAAATTTAAAGGTCATTACACTAAAAATTAGATCAAACATAATTTTAATCAACTTCTTCGTTATTTCTTATTAAGTACCGGAATATCTTCCGACCCGGGCATGGAATGCAATGAAATGTTCGGAATGAGATTTAATGAATCACCCATAATACTAGGTAATTACGGCAGGCGCACCATCGAAATTATTACTTGTTCATGATTAGTCATCTGTTAAGCTCAACTAAGTCCTCCGTGTTGCTGTTGCCAACTCGGAGCTCTAAATCGGAATGTGTTGCCATGTACCTGATTCCTTAATGGAGGTGTTCATCAAATACTGCTGAGACTGTTTGATTCCAAAGTTCATTCGTTAGATTGTTGGACTACTATTCGTTGCCCGGATTCATCACTGTGGGCTCGCAAAAGAGACCTTAATTGAAGAAAACGGGAAAGGAAATTTCCTTCTGATAATATATGATTCGATACGGTGCTAATCTTTCATTTTAATGTCCTTAACTGTCTGAACGGGGACCTTATATATATATATATATATATATATATATATATATATATATATATATATATATATATATATATATATACTATATATATATATATACACATACATACATACATATATATATATATATATATATATATATATATATATATATATATATATACTATATATATATATACACATACATACATACATATATATATATATATATATATATATATATATATATATATATATATATATATATATACTATATATATATACACATACATACATACATACATATATATATATATATATATATATATATATATATATATATATATATATATATATATATATATATATATATATATATATATATATATATATATATATATATATATATATATATATATATATATATATATATATATATATATACATACATACATACATATATATATATACATACCATATATATATATACATACTATATATATATATATATATATATATATATATATATATATATATATGTGTGTGTGTGTGTGTGTGTGTGTGTGTGTAAGTAACATCCAAGTATAGGAACACTCTCACAAAAAAGTGTGCTGTTACTACAAGAAAATTAATTTAATAATCAGTAATTATAGATAAATATATAGAAATTTAAGATGAAAAACAAGCTTTGACAATGATCAGACTCTTAATAAATATATTAAAAATTGTGAAATTAATAGGGTAAGGAATGACTTCTAACCCATCCATTAGGTAAAGTTTTTGCAGAGCGTCAAACTTCTTCCAGCATTCTTAAAAACTAAAACTTTCTTTAGCAGGAGTGTTGAACTCTACCGTAATTTTTAATTAATACTTTAATTAATGGTATAAAATGACATCGTGATATCTAAGTAAAGTCAAGGTGTCGTACCATACCCTATTAATTTCCCAAATTTTCAGTATATGTTTTAGCAATTTTTTTTCGTAACCTCTTTGCCCTTGCTTTTCTAATATTTTCTATTTTTTAATTAAGTTTCATATGCATTTATTATTAATTTCTGATTGAGAATTTATCTTTTTTATTCAATATCAACCTAAATTTCGTAAATTTTGCGAAAGTCCTTTTTCTTGATTCTATAATTCATTTTGGACAGCATGTAAAATAAATAAAAATTATATTTACTCTGTCATAAACTGAATATTTTTTAAATCATTGCCCAATTGTTTTATCGTTAATACTAAAAATTCTCATTTAGTTTCTCTATTAAAGCATTAAAGGGGGGAAATGTTGTTGTTAATGTCCTACTTCTCAGTGAAGAGATATTAACTTAAAAATAACAATTTCTCTGTGACTATCAGAAATTTATTATATATGT
The DNA here is from genome assembly GCA_907164885.2 of Dolomedes plantarius. Lineage (NCBI taxonomy): Eukaryota > Metazoa > Arthropoda > Arachnida > Araneae > Dolomedidae > Dolomedes > Dolomedes plantarius. The sequence continues at coordinate 99,850,615 of OU015501.1, forward strand.
TTATACTGTATAAATTTTGAATATTTAAAGAAAAAATTTTTAATAAAACTAACCATAAAAGCCCCATTATGCTAATCTTTAGATCTTTAATACTTTAGTAATAAATTCTGATTTTTCTGCATCGACACTTTCCAACGGTTTCTATCCAGAAATAAAAAATATATAACATAAATTAACTTCATAAATATTCGACACAGAAAAAAAAAATCCCGATTATAAATATGAATGCCTGTTAAGCTGATATTATTTTTTTTCTTGGAGGGGTAATTCTTTGCGAAAGCTTTTTCTGTTATTTTAAGACACTGAAAAGGGTGTGAAATCTAAGAATTTCTTTTTTCTCAACCTGAATCTTGGCACTGCATCAAATAAGGAAATTTTGGCTCCCGTTGAATCCTCCTGTTGAAATATTTCTGTTGCATTTGGCGAAAAGCACGTGCTGTGAGAGTTACCCGGATTAAGGAGGGGGTAAAAAAGGAGTAAGAAATAATAATCTTTCGAAATCCTTAAAAACATTAAGGATTGGAACCTAAAAAATCAACTTCGAAACTAATATCTACTTGCTTTAAGAAAGAAATAAATTGAAATGAAAATACTCCGTTCATTTAGCAGGTAAAATTGTTTTTATATATATTTCATCTATGAATAATGTCCCTTTTATATTATCATTTCAAGTGAAGCACTTGTGTAAAAAAATAAGATGTACAGAAGCTTTCCTAAAACTCTGAAAAATGCAGATTAATTATATGTCCAGCCACACTCTGCTCTTTAAAGTTCATTTCTTCTTTCATTTCGATAGTTCACATTGAATGTTTCCAGAATAGCTAGAACATTTGTTCTTCTCGTTAAACTTAAAAAAAGATATCACTACATAA
>OU015501.1:99856486-99871486 GCA_907164885.2 Dolomedes plantarius
AAATTAAGTATCATTTGAGAATTGAGAAGAAAGATGAAAGGAGATGAAATAGATTTCTTAGTGGTAGAAAATAAAAGATATATTTCTTTAAAAAAGGACGTTTTTCTTCAATGTTCTATCTGCGTGAAGAATATCTATTTTAATCTTAACTCATAGGTGATTCACTATCTTTTTCCCCACCGTATAGTTTTTATCGAAAGCTAATGGTGATAAAAATTTCTTTCCTTTACCGATATTGAATTATCAGAATATCACAATCCAAAAAAAGCATTAATTTAGTTTTTTATTTAATTTCAAAATGAAACATTTAGTTTCAATTACCTATTTACAAAAAAAAGTTCATAATAGTAATAGGTACATGATTATTATTAATTATTTGACATTTATTCATTTTATTCCTTATCTTTAATCATGATCTCTGATTATTCTGAATAAAATACTACATAAAAATTATGAATGCTTAAAAATAAGAAAACTGAATTAATTTACTCTATCCATCTATTTATAATTAAATTGGCATGCTACATCCATGTATATAATAACGGACATTCTGAATAAAATACTACATAAAAATTATGAATGCTTAAAAATAAGAAAACTGAATTAATTTACTCTATCCATATATTTATAATTAAATTGGCATGCTACATCCATTTATATAATAACGGACAAATACATGTGTTAATAAACTCTATGTCTGACACACTTATTTATGATAATAAAGACAATCTTTGTGAAAACAATAATGCTCCTTAAAAATTATGAATCATAGTATTGGCGGGTTGCCTGCCAGATTGCTAAAAACTGTTAAAAAAAATATGATAAAAAAATTAATATATATATATATATATATAATTGTGTGTGTATGTCTAAAAGCGTAAACTATAATTAACTATATTTTTAGGTCGGTTGATGCTAAATCCAAAGGAATTAATATGATTAAATAATTATTAAGCGAGATAGTAGTCTAATGGGAACGAAAATGCCAACAGATGGCGATACGCATTCTATATCGCAGTTATAGAGATTCCTTGGCCTCGGCCGACTATTACATCAGAAAAGTACGGGCGGGAATCGTATGACTATGATATCACCTGATGACACAACTATCACGCCCTTTTGCATTGCGGAGGGCGTTTAAAGAACAAAGCAAGGATTAGAGTTTGTTTTTCGACAGTCAGGACGCGTTCTTTTCCATCGGAGGGGATAAGTTGAAGAATGGCGACTCGATTGGTAGTTTAGTATTTTAAATAAAATCCTTTAATGGAGATGGAGAGTCTTCTTTAGTAGCAACGATCTTCTTCGATATATATATATATATATACATATATATATATAATCGTGGCATCATTTTAAAATTGTTCCTAAAGTGCTAATTTGCATAACTTTTTCTGTTTTCAAATTTCTTAATTCGATACGCCGCATTGTACTATCACTAGTACTTCATAATTTTTTATTAATTATCCTTATGTTATAGATGCGCGTAACTGTTTAATCAGAAAATTAATTCCTTTATTTTAGGCAATAAATAACTGTTCATGTCCAAACTCTTAGAAAAACACAGAGTAAAATTCCTATGATACATATCAACGATCATGTTGCACATTTTGCATGACTTTCAAATGAAGCATGTTGCGATCGGATTACACATCTGTAACTCTAATCTTGACGTTAGAAAGATCAAGAAAAAAAAGTAGTTTAGCATAGAAATTAATTTAGAGTAAAACTAGTGATGGTTGTGACCAAAAATGACAGCATGTCGACGAGAAAAATGCAAGACGTACTCTTTTACGGGTTTGAGATTATTAATCAGAATTTGTCTGTACGTATAGCAGAAAAGGAAGAATATGTCAGTTGATAGGCTAAATCAGGGGTTCCCAACTTTTTTCCTACATGGACCCCCTTTTAAAAGAATGATTTTCTTCATCGACCCCCTCACATTTTTCTCTATAATATACAGCATACAACATAATTGTAATACTAATAATTTCACATAAAACACTTAAAGAAAATAAATTTGACTAAGAAAATGAACAAAAAATTAGAAAAAGGGATTCATTAGGTTTATGCTTTATTATTTTTGTACTATTTTCATTTTTAATTTCAGAAGTGTAAACACGATTTCATAAACACAGATTGTAATTGCACAAACATAGCCATGCACAAAAAAACGAAATTGCTTCTCATCGTTGAATCGGGAGGACCCACGTGCTGTTTAAGGTTCAGTGGATTTCCCCAGTTGTGCCTAGTGTTGGTACACAAATAAAAGCCGACGGCGGCATTCGAGGCATATACAAAAGAGTCATAACATTCGACTTTAGATGCATGGATCACTCCGCCTTATGCAAATCTGTATTTATACATATTAAAATGGATATTATTTTCTAATAATTGCATGCCTAAAAAATTAATTAAATTTTAAAACAGAAAAATTTATTATAGACCCCCAATAGACCCCTGGAATACTATAGACCCTTTTTAAACTTCCATCGACCCCAAAGCGGTCCACCTGGACCATGTTGGAAATCCCTGGACTAAATTGAAGTGCAGATAAAATACAGTTTTAAAATGGCGGTAGGAATTTTCAACCTAGCATAAGCATACACAAATTCTGCAGTTTGGGAAGGAGGAGTCAAACATGGAAAACTTCGAGTCCCAAACTGCCTATTTATTTCATTTTTTAATTCCACCTTCAGCCATTTTTAGTCAAAAAAAGTTGCATAGCAGTCCTACAATAAAAAGTTCAAATAAAAGGCAACGAATAATTATGTTATGAGCCATAAAAGGAATTTTTTTATAATATTCGATCCTAGCGATTATCATTTTGTTTCCTTCAAATCATTTAGCAATGAATTATGCAGGGAAAGTTATTTTTCCTAGTCTAATTTCGAATCGAAGATAAAGTGTTGAATCGTGTTCTTTCTGCCCGATTCTATAGCGGTGCATGCTATTAACGGAACAAGTTAGTGTAAACCAACGAATCGAATGACCCGGTCATAAAACTTCGAAGAAGAGCGCAATCGAAATAAAATGTGTTTAACATGATCAGAACATTATGGCCCTAGTCTTGCTAGAAACGTGAGGCAGCATAATGTCACCCAAGATGGCAGTTCAGAACCTTTTTTTCCGTTCCGAATGAAACACGTTGCTAGGCAACGCGTTTCGGAGATAGGTGTCTGCATATTCAGTAATAATAAATTTATTTTTACTTTCTGGCTTGTCCTTAGAACAAACAAATCGTCCATCGCCGATCATATATCCTCCACATAGGTGATATAAATTAGAAGGTTTTAAGATGGGGAATAAGAGATGGGGGAATGGTCCATGAAAGAAGTAACAGTTTAGTTTTTGAAATTACTTGGCCACCCCCTTTCATTCTACCGAATCGTTTTATTTCGAGCAGAGGCTCCAGAGAGCGAGCACTTTGGGAATATCCTCGCTTTTATAAAAGAAAAATCTACAAAAAATTATATTTTAAATATAATGGAAAGAATTTCTAGAAAATAATCTGTGGTAAAAATGTTTCAATGCGCAGGAAAGAAACATTATTAATTCAACAAACTTTTGTTTGAAATAGCATCAACAAAAAATACTTTGCGCGTAAAATATTTTGGGGCTTTTATGGTGAATGGAGGCCAACTTTAGTTTCCCGCTAAATAATCTAAAAGAATGCATTTTTTATAGAAACCTTTAACGCTGGATCTTAACTATATTTTTTGATAGACCCAGTAAGTTTATCTACTCATAAATAATAATAGTATACAGCAAATTTAAAAATTATATATTTGAGTAAAATTACTTAGAGAAAACTGTATAGAGAAATCTTCCAAAATATATTTTTCTTGGATATAAGGAGTATGATTGTTGAAAGAAATAGAGATTCCGCGGCATGATCGAAATATCATACATCCTCTGCTTGGATTAAAATAAACTTAGGCATTGTAAGAATAGTGAAACGTCATTTATGAGTTGTAGTCAACATCAGAGAAAATAAAAGGCGTATAATTGTAAACATTAAAAATTATTCCTCTGCACAAGCATGAAGAAATAAACAAATAAAGAGCCAATTTAATAAAGAACATTTGAAATCCACAATAGAGCGTACAAAAGAAAGAAGTTACTAACAAACTATCATGCTTTTTCCTAGGAACACGGATCATTAGGTGCCATAAAGAATATATTTGCAAATGTAATCAGATTACAAATGTACTTGTGGAGTGATTACATTTGGGATTTATTCATAGGGACAATGACATGTCTTGCTCAGTGGCCTGAAGAAGAATTATATCCGTTGGTAAAAAACTAGTTGCTGTTTTTAACTCTCTGTGATAAAAAAATTAAGATGACTTATTTACAATTTTACTATCCTCTGTAAGTTTCTTGTAAGTAGATAAAAAGCTACTTACTACTGATAAATAGTAATCTATCCTATTCGATCGTTTTCAACTCTAATTAATTTTCTGCTTTATTTCCATGATTTAATTTCCATTGTAAGCCATAACAGTTTTATTTTCATTTTCCTTGATTAAAATACATTCTGAATGTGCTTAATAGCTTAACAAAAAATAACTTTAAAATTCGAGCAAATATTTCGATTTTAAAGTTGATTTTAATGAGTAAACATAAAAACAAAGCATTATTTAATATTTTATCACTAATCAATTTCTCATGCAGTACGAAATCTCCATGCGACAAAAGATGGTCATACCACAACATGAATGTATTGTTTTAGAAAATGAAGGTTTAGCAAGCCCGCAGTCACCTACACCAGGCACTGGTTCTCTGTGTTAATCCCATTTCAAGCTAGACTATAAATGTTGACCCAAAACAATGCCACATTTTCGGGGAGGAAAAGCAAAATTGAATAAAACTTCAAACGACTTTCTGGACTGTTAATTTATGTTGTGCGCACCTGCCTAATAAAGTTACTTCAGGCCACTAGAATACAGCGTAAATTGAGTACAAATGTACATGTGATTACCTCTTACATCCACACACATCCTTTGTAAAATTACCTCTTTAAATTTACTCATTTGGCTAAATTTAGTCATTTGGTATTAATCATTTGGTTTTAAAAGTAGGTTCCGAACTTTCAATCATATAAACCATAAGTAGGAGAACATGTTATACCTTGGACTGGATATACCTTGGTCCTAGACCGTCGTTAGTTCTATTTGTTTAGTTTTTTTGTAAGTGGTCAGCGAAATTCATATATGTGCCACTAGAGCTCCTTAATGTACCTAGTATAAAAAACCTCCTCATTCAAATGTTGACCGCATCTATTAAGTCTTGGGGGATAAATGTAAATATTTGGTGTTTAAATTTAGTTTCCTCTTGAGATCTCGAAAGTATTTTAATACAAAACGAATGTCATTTTTAGTCACCCGTTATAAACATATCAATCTTAAAATCATGACTTTAATGTAACACCCAGGTTGGAGAAATGAACAATTGTTTGGATTGAGAGCCTGTTGTACTTCAGACCATGCAACCTCCTGCTAGTTAATTAACGTTTTATTAGTATTTATTTTTTATTGGTTTCCCCAGCAAGAATCATGCCTCGCAGTACTTCCGTGTTAAGAGGAAGGCTATAGAAAAAGAAGAGATATAGAAAGTTTTAGTCCTCAGGAAAAAAAAGACAATTAATAGAGCTGCTAAATATTTCCATCTATCTAAAACTACTCTAATTAGGCAAGTGAAAATATTTTTCGAATCAGAAATGAGTGGACTTTCATATTCCCAAAATAACAAAGCGAAACAAGTTTTTACTAATGAAAAGGAACTCTAATCAATCAGATACATCCAAAGAGCTGGTCAACTTCATTTTGGGTTAACTTTAAAACAAGTTCGCAAGTTAGCCTTGCAATTTACAAGGGCAAGTAATAAAAAATATGATAAATCCTGGGACAGAAATCAAATGGCGGATGAATTTTGACTTCTAACGTTTCGAAAAAAATAAGAAGGAGATAATTTTGAGATAACTGGAAGTCAGAAACTTGTCCAGAGCCAAAGCTTTTAACCGAGCAACCGAGTAACCGTTTCATTTTTATGTTTAACTGTCATTTGTTTATGGTATATATAATAAAGTTAAACTGATATACTTACCTGATTTTTCTTATACTTCTAATTCAGGAATTCTTTTGAACTGAGTTATTAAAATAAAAATCAGTAGAACCAAGGTGGAATATATGACGGACCAAGGTGCATCAGGGTGTTGTACGTTGGTCCTAAAAGCAATTAAATTCTAAATTGTCCAAAAAATAGGAAGATAATTCACATGAAAAATGAATATAATTACAGGATGGCATTTTACATTCAGAAATGGAACAGCTTTGTCAGACACACCTCCGTTGGCGAAAAGTTGGCGCCAAAAATGTTTTACGCCAACTTTTCCCAATTCCGCACACCTGTTAGGCTTAAAGTGTTAAATGTAAACAAAAATATCAATAGCGACCAAGAAATAACAAATAAGTTGAAAACAAACTTACCACTGACTGTATTAAACTTCCAAAAACATTACAGAAATCCTCAGCCGGTGTTTTGTAGCCGTAAACGTAAATTATCCATACACAATCATATTACACACCTGTTTCCCATAAAATACAAATTAAACAACAATCTCAATTCAATCATGTCACTCATTTTGCCACAAATTACACTCTAGAAGACACAAAACAACATTTCACTTGAAAGGGTGAAAATTCATGAATCTAATTTCGGGAAAAGGAAATAACCGCTGGCTGTATTAAACTTTCAAAAACATTTCAGTAATCCCCTGCTAACTTCAGTTAGCAAATAAATTTCCTACATTACAAAATAACAATAACGCATGCGCGAAAAAAACCACAGCAGAAATAGCAAAAATAAATAAACAAAATACAAAACATACTCAACTCTGCGCCAATGTTAAAAAATTAAAAAACAATCAAAATTATAAATCTCATTATTTATTATTAAGTTTAAACTCTCAATCTAATTATTACCACAACCGCACACGACTAAAAAAAAACCTCGCCAAACTCGCATGGTTACCACGCCATACACAAAATCGCCAAACTTGGCAGGGAGGTGCGTCTGATAAAGCTGTACCTCAGAAATACCAATAAGATGCATTGAGTTATTTTTTTATATACTATATGTATTAAAAAAATTAAATATTAATATAGGTCTGAGATACAACAGGTTACCCTACTATCACATCGTAATTCAGCTGTAAATTTTTTCCTAATTAATGCCGTAGGGAAATAAGACTCACTCTCTCACAAGCAATACTTTATTATCTCAACGATTTAATAACAACCATTGTTCGGTTGAACTTCCATAGACGAAGATCTGATGAAAAGAAGCTGTAATCTTCGTCCTTTGCTTACTTTTTGTGTTGTTTTTATCAAGGCTAGACTAAGCCAATTCTCGGTATGGCTACTTTAGAAAAAGTTAGTTCTAAAGAAAACAATTGAAATCTAGAGAGTCTGATGTTAGCCAGCTCGTAACTTCCAACAGAATGTTCTAAATGTCCATAGGGGCAATAGAAACACGAATCACACCATCATGAATTTAAAAAAATCGAGACGAAAACTTCCAAATTTAAGAATACAACTTTCCATTCACTGTTAATACAAAAATACGCAATTCGCTATGAAAACACGTATCATATCAGAATGAACTGAAAGAATTAAGAAGGTTGAAAAATTTTAAGAATTCGACCCTTAATACAATATCAATTAAAAATGTTGGGAGTTTTAATATCCCTAGCATACATTAGAAGTAGACCATTTCATCATACGAAATATTCTTACAGGCATCCAATATCCAATTCATATTTCTTTTTCCCTTTTCCTCTAACCAAGGCAAAATACCTTTACCGTTCTTGTATAATTTATATACCTAATGATAATTAAACACATGGTGCATATTAAAAGCATCAGTTTACTTTTATGCTAATCTTTGAGTATTTTTTGGGACTCTCCATCGTATAAATATCTCATTACAATGTCAATGTTATTCAAAGTGTTTTCCCTTGTCGCTCACTAAGGTAATTCTAATCTTCAATCTTGAGCAAATTTAGAACAAAATTTCTACAAAATACTGCATTTATTTCTCACTAGATGCGTAATTTATTATACTATAGCGTAAAACTTTTTAGGTCGTTTATTGTCAATATTTATTAATACTTCTTAGTTTTGTGACTACCTATTTATTAAAAAGATTGTTTGAGTTATCCATTTTGCCTATTTTATATGCGATTTTACTTTGGGCAAATATTAATGTTGTTATAGTTTATGGTATTTTCAGTATAAAAATATAGTTCATGAAATTAATTAGAATGAATTCTTTAAAATTAACTTCGTTTGATAAACCTTATTATTCAACTATTTTTTTTTCATAGTCGGCATTTATTTTTCTATTAAAAAAAACTGGATGCTTTACTTTTTTCATATTGTCATCATCTAGAAATCTCATAAATAAAATAATCAGAAAAATTATGCATTGTCTCAGCTTAAGGATAAAATTAATTGATTATTCTGTCTTTTATGATTACTAAAAGTTTTTAAAGTGTGTAGATATATGCTTTAAGTTCAGTATAAAAGCGACTAGTTTACTAAAATCTAAAATATTTTCAGGCGTTTTAAAGAATCCTTAATTAAACTGCATGATCTGTCACTTAAGTATGCTTTAAAAACCTTCACGGCTAACAGCTTTAGGGGGAAAATGAATAGTTAATCGATAAGCAACTTATTAATAATGAATTTTGACGAGGTACTTAGGTTTTTGTTTTGTTTAAAAAACCAGTATTAAATAATTCTAAAATATTCTTACTTTTTTCATATTCGAAAAGCATTTTGAAGTGAAATGAGTTAATATAAAATATTTTAAAAGTTTTTTTTTTATATAATATCGCTGTGAAAAGAAATAAACACTACTACATTTGATTTGTAACTTAATTACTCTTCCTTTTATTGAATGAAAGCTTTAATTAAGATACGCGAGCTATTGCTAAAATGCATTCATTAAATTCTTATTTGAAGAAACAAATGCAAGCTTTAGACACAAATAAATGAAAAGTATCGCATGAATAAATTAAAGAAAGAAATTGAAATGGAATTAAATTGAAATATTGGACTCTGTAGGGTTTACTCAAGTTCTTGGCCAGACAAGATGAAAAAAATCCAGGTTTTAATAGATAAGAAAAAAAATTAATCTAGATATTTTTAAATATGTAAGTTTACTTCAGATCCTTTATCTTTCCCAGAAACATATCAATGAAATTTTTATCTATTCTCTTTTGAGTAATATCAGTTTTTATTTAATTTATGATTCTAAATTAAACATAATTTGATTTTTTATCCATCGCTGTGTTCATTAGCAGAATACAAAGATAACAAAAGAGTTTCATTTTCCACCACTAAGCGGTAATGAGTAGCTCATATTTAGTTTTACTTTTAATATGACATACTAAAGTATAAAGAATAATGCAACTGTGCCACATCCACTCATATTCTGTACTCTTTTTCTGCTTATTGTATATGAATTAATAAGGCATGTAAATAACAATTTTAAGAGCATAGCGTACTTATTTTTGCTGATGACTTAATTCTGCTCTTTTAAGTAGTGAAAACGCAAGTTTCTGATGGTTTTTGAAGTGCAAAAATTGAATTAAAAAAGGAAATAAATAAGAGCTTTGAAAAAGGGATCGTAGAAAATACAATAAAGGATTCATATGTTCAAAAGTTGTTAAAATTTCTCTCTCAAATTTGATAATTAAACACTTGAAACTTCATCAGCACACAGCCAGAGATATAAAATTCCATGCGTATTAAAATACCATATCTAATGCATCCTCTTGTAAATTAAAGCTATGCATGTGTACACGTTGTCCTATTTAAATAAATCAGCAGCTGGGAAGGATAAGTGAAAGCAGCATACCTCTTGCATAGGGAAAGTGCCCCAAATATCGCCTACACTAACTTTATTTCGACATTTAATCCCCTTTATAGTTTCTGATTAGGCTGGAAATTCAAAGAACATCCCTAAAAACTATTTCCTTTGGTATCCTGAGATCAACTAGCTCCAAAACCAGTGCTAGTTTAAGTTATGTAGCTAAGCTGGAAAAATTGAAATTTCCAGTGAACTCCAGAGCGGTTCCTAATATCGCTTACATCTGTTCCTCTTACCGCCTACCAGGCTAAATTAGGAGCACCTGTTAAAAGGCGTTGCTAGCAAAGTCTGTGTTTAATGCACTTTCAAATGGTATAGGCAAAATTAGAATTTGGATGCACCTACCTGGTCATTCACTGGATTATGATTCTTTGGAGCCAAATTTTACGAAGCCAACAGCTAAAACAACTTCAGACGCCATATAGTTTCTGTTGTCAGTGATAAGAGCGTTGTCGCTATCGCCGCTGTTAGTACAAACTCCGAACTAAGAAGTTACTGCATTTTCTCATACATAGCGCGAATCATACTTTAGAAACACGAGTAGGCGATATTATGCACAGGGGCGATATTTGGGACACACACCCTACTAAAAATTTTGTAGATTACTGGCATATATTTGTAATTACAGCCACACATTTCTCTTTTACTCTTAAAAAAAAAGACTAGAACCTCAGTGTTTTCTTTTGCATTAATGACAGAATTCACAACCTCAACTTCGTTTCCATTTGGGAAATTTTCAACCGAAGGGTTGTTCTTATTATTTATGTTATGCTATATATATATATATATATATATATATATATATATATATATATATATATATATATATATATATATATATATATATATATATATATATATATATATATATATATATATATATATATATATATATATATATATATATATATATACATATATATATATATATATATATATATATATATATATATATATATATATATATATATTTATTTATATATATATATATATATATATATATATATATATATATATATATATATATATATGTCTCTGTGTGTGTGTGTATTATACTGATTATGCTTTCAACTCTATTGATAATGAAATAGAATTTAAATCGACAGCAATCGCCGTTTTTGCAGGTAAGCGTTTAAAATATTGCAGCCACTACTTAAATTTCAAGAAAATAACATAAACTGTAGTTTAGTTACAATTGCTTGACTTCTAAAAAAGTCAATCACTTTTTCTTTAACTCTCAAGGAAGCACTCAACATATCTGTTTCTATTAAACTGTCTTGGTATTTTAAGATAAATACAACATAAACAAATTCGATCTTAAATCGGGAAAAAATATAAGATAAATGAAAGCAATTCTTAGCTGAAGCGTAGGATTTAATATATACGTTATTGACTTACCAAAAGTTTGAGCAAACTTGAATATCTCAATCCCATTTAAGCCTCTTAAATCCACAATATTGCATAAGAATGTGAAAATTCTTATGCATTATTGGAAATTAAGAAACATCAGTTTGATTATATTGGATATTGATTAAGCTTAGAATAGTATAACTGTACTCGTGAAGGAAGTTCACTAAAGTCTTCCATTTTTACCTTAACTTGATATTTCAATATTTCAATATTTCAATCACTTTTGCTATTGATTTGAATTCTTCACCATCTCATAGATTACTAACAATTCAGATAACAGAAATATTCTATTTCGCCCTTGCATGTTTGCAACCATCTATTCCATATTAAGAGGAAATGTTGCAGTTGATAGCTAGGTGTTGAACTTAAGATAAGAAGGCAGAAATAACACAGATACTTCAACAACTAAGGCTACACTCCTGTTGCTATCCTATATACTGTTCGAACCGCAAATTATTTACAGTGACTGTATTTGACTGGGGGATTGGTTGAAAAAGCACAAAAAGCGTATAAGATCAAAATATTTCTCAACAATCAAAATATTTTGCAATCTCAAACATTTCGCATTAATTCAGTTTTCTCAGATTTAAGGGCTTAGTGATTAAAATATTCCAGTTATCAACAAATTTTATGAGATAAAACCTAACTTGTACTTTGCGTCTAGTAAGTTCCTTTTGCTAAAAAACTATTTTATTACACTGAAATATTCAAACGCAGCTGTTTCTTTAAATTGAAATAAAAATGTTATTAGAAAATTTGGCCATTAATGTACATCTATATAATCATTATAAGAAATTATAATTTCTATATCAAATATAAGTGGATTAAATTAAAATTTATAAGCTATCCTATATATATATATATATATATATACAGTCGAACTTCCATATATCGAAGTAGCAAATTGCCGGAAAAAAATTCGATATATAGAAATTTCGATATATAGAATTGAGCTTAGTTTTATCATAATTCTCCTAAAAAAATTAAAGCTAATTTTCGTATACGAAACTCCATTTCTAATTTATATGCGAATCCCATTAAATGAAAGTTAATAACTAAAAAATGAATTAATATGAAAGATTTATTGTGTAATACATACCTTCAAAAAAAACAATAATCCAGACAGTGGTTACAATGATCACAGTTACATTCTTTAAAAAAAAACTACGAATATCTTGCTGTACAGCCAGTTTTGCGGAAAGTTCAAAGAAATGTTCGTATTTATTCAGTCCACTAAAAACTTAATCAGGGGCATTTTCCGCGAATTAAAGTCCGCAACATATTGTTTCAAATGCCAAAAATTGGGAGATTTTATTCTAAAGTGGAATAAAATCTCCCAATTTGTCTTGAAAAAAATTTCGATATATAGAGATTTTTTCGATATATAGAAACAATTTTTCTATGCAATGAACATGGAGATTTGCTAAGAGTTCGATATATAGAAAATTTCGATATGTGGAAGTTCGATATATGGAGGTTCGACTGTATATATATATATATATATATATATATATATATATATATATATATAAACAATCCCATTGCATGGTTTTTGTTTATTGTAAACATTCTTAATTTGAAATATTCGGGCAAAAATGCATGCAATTTGCGTTTTAACTTGGTTAGATTTACGTAACAACAGTAGTACCTGGCAACTTGCGCAGAATAATAACTTTAATATAGCAATAAATATTTACTCTCAGAGCATATTAAAGGGAGCACGTACTAAATTTTACGCTCTGGAGTCCTTGAATTGTTAGAGCGTGCTAGTCTAATTGATTCTTCATAATCTCTCATTGATAAGGGACTTTAGAGGAAATATTTTAGACCAGAAAATATTTATAAAATTATTGTTTTAGAACCATACAGATGAGTCTTCATTTAATAAATTCCCATCGCTCCACTCAAAAACTTCACTGTAAAGTATATTCTCTAGAAAGACGCTAACTTAAGTTCTACACTCGTAATGTGATAAAGTTTAACTGTTCAAACTACTTTTTTCAGCATAATGAAACATTAAATATCCCTCTCCCTTAAGCAAAAATATTTTTGTCACAAAATACTATACACTAAACTTGATATAATAGAATGTGTATACATATATGCCTACATAAAATAATGCATGAGAAATTCAGAAACAGTTTGAAAATAAACTGCAAAACGTAAACTAAAATTTCGAATATAAGGAATTATAAATATTCATATAGTTTATTCTTCCTTATACATCCCTTAATATTCTCAGGTCCTTCAACACACAAACAGAAACGATGGTTTTAAGCTCAAATATAGTTATAAAGAATTTAAATTGAAAAAAATATTGTTTTCGTAATATGCGATTTAATTTCCTTGTAAGTGGTGTTCAAAGTCATGTTTTTTCCAGAAATTTTCGTTCAGTGGAAACTCTTTATGCTGAAATTTTTCAACATTTATATATTCAGACATAATGCTATTTAATTTTAGAGAAATAGTATTAAGCTTTTACCTCCAACAACACTTCATTCTATAAATATTTGTCTAAATCAGTTGTGATTATAATTTACAGCATCTTCCTTTTCCCTGAATTCACAGTTCATGTACACTAAATGCACCAGAATTTCAGGTAAAATCGTGTATCATTCTCCTACGAAAGCGCCAATTTAACACTAATCTATACCCAGTAATTGTAGACACAGCAACAAATTTCGTATCACCGTCTTCTCTGTTTCAATCATCATCACGTAAACAGCTTCTCTCACAATGTTCTCCACTTAACGTGTATATCAAATCAGGGTAGCGTCTCAGGCACTTCCGTTATTTGTTTTATTTCGATGTAAATACGTAGTTGTGATTTGCGTTCGTTTTACTGATATTCATGACGGAATGGGATCGAAGACGCTATCATCTACAAATTAAACCAAAATCTGACTGTTAAATGTATTTAGATACTTCTCATTGCGAATTAGTGAAAAAGAGAGTTATGAATATTTATGATATTAAAGTTTATATCACCGTTAAGATATATATATATATATATATATATATATATATATATATGTGTGTGTGTGTGTGTGTGTGTGTGTGTGAGGAAATAATTGGAAAAGGAATGATTAACTTAAAATTAAAGGGGGCTTAGGAATCAAATTATTTTCGTGGCGTAATTCGTCACTATTCTTATATCTTAGTTCGAAACGCATCGAGATAAAAAGGGGAATCCCCTGGTTTGTCGTTGGTTTTGTGAAACAGCTTGTGGCTCCGCCTATGCCTCATCTTCGGTGTAAACGCCACACGCATGCGCGACGGCGTTAGATGGTCTAAAGACAATAGCAGTTTCGTCAGAGCGCGGGAGAAATTTGTTGAGGTCGGACGTGTGTTCGCCGTGTTCCCCAAAGTGTAAATGGCGAGCGCTCTAATATGCGCTACTTGGAACAGTGGTTGCTGGAAGAAGAAATAAACCTGATTAAACTGGATTAATGAGATTTTCTTGAGTTCGACTGCCTTTCTTTACGCCACCGGACTACCACGGACTGCAACATTATTTAATATAGCGCGCGTAGTCTTAAGCTCGACATATATATATATATATATATATATATATATATACAGTTGGCTCTCTGTTTAACAACGCTCTACTTAACGACGATCTCTATTTAAGAATGATATTTCCCATTCCCGCCC